>JBAMBL010000209.1:0-33887 GCA_037043405.1 Drosophila subquinaria
GAATGGCTATCACGCAAGGTGTACGAGTCCGGCAGGCTCGTGGAGGCTCAACACATTATTAATTATTTTACAAAATATATCAAAAACGTTGAAAATAATTTTAAAAAATAATTTGAATGCAATTTGAATCCATTTTCTTTTGTCATTTAAAGTTTTCAAGTGCACAGTAATCAAATGTCGGAAAAAAAAGAGTTAATTTTTTATGTTGAGTTTGTTTAAATTCGTTTAAAATGTTATTAATAAAGTTAATATCATATCTCTCATTTATTCTCGTGTATAATTTTTGTATCATATCTCTCATTTATTCTCGTGTATAATTTTGAATTCTTTTAATGGCAAAAAGTTTCATGTTGAAAGCTTTATTCGTTTTCCTGATATTAAGCTCCTAAGACGCGGAGCAATATACACAGGAAGAATGGAAAATTAGCTAAGACTGTCCGATCAGGTCAAATTATATACCGATCGAAAGGTATCAATTTTACTTACAAATGTGTATATGCAATTATATGCAATTTTTTTAATGCCCCTGTCATTTTTTTAGAACTTGATTTTTACTCGACCCATAACTTTTATTTGCAATCCCTGCTGTTGAGTTTTCTCTAGATGTGCATCAATTCGATTTAAACAGCGCGAGATAAAAGATGGTACAAGGAACCTTGATACCAAACTCAAGAAAATGGGACTGAAGAAGAAAGGTAACGGGAACATCATAGTAACACTCTACGTAGACGACCTCATTGTGGCGACTAATGATGCGCAAAATGCTAAAGAACCTGAAGTCTGAAGTGTCCAGCAATCAATTTTGAAATTACGGATTCAGGAAAGTTGTCTTACTGCCTGGGTATCGAGTTCAATCAAAATAAGAAGAAGAAGACGTTCTCAATGAGTCAGCCGAAATACATCAAAGATTTGTTGAAATCAATCCAAAATGCAGGATTGTAAGACAACAAGTACACCAATCAACACGAGCGAGAAATTGTCAACCGCCATGTGTCCAAAGAATGAAAACCATCGAAGCTCTCCTATCAGAGTTTGGTCGGTGTATTGACGTGGCTTGCAGTATCAACTCGTCCCAACTCGTCTGCGCAGCCAATACAACGCAAATTACGGGCAACAATACTGAATTGCGGCAAAAAGGGCATTGCGTTACCTTAAAGCAGGGGTGCCCAAAGCTGCCTTATGGATGTGCACGCACCAATACAAATAAAAAAAATGCGCACGCACATGTGAAACAAAAACTTTTTTTATTTTAATCCCTGCCAGCAATTGGAAGATCGTTTTTACAAAAATCTTCTTGAGGAGTCTTTTTCGAGTCGCCTTGCTAATTAAAAAGCGATTGGTGATCAAAAGAAGACTCGAAAATGACTCGTGCATATGCTCAAAATATGATTCACAGAAATTACACTTACAAAATGTAAGGCAATCGAAAATTGATCGCGCAGGGGATTCAAAAATAATGGTTTTGAGTCTAGCTTTGCACACAATTTCGGTCGGTTTACCACTTGTTATGTCTTTCTTCTTCTTCTAAAATTCTGCATTTCCCTTCATTTATATGAGTTGAAAAGTGAAGTAGGGGTCAGCGAAGTGTTGCGGTTAAATGAAATATTGTTTATACATAATTGAATACATTTTAAAATTCTATTTATTAATATTTTAAATAAATCACTGCGGACGGCAGTCCGCGCTAGTGACGAAAGCAGCACGAAGGGCGACTAGCATATACATATACACAGGAAGAATAAGATAATGTCAGCCAAACAATTAAGATTGGCAAAAATAGAACCAAAAAAATTGTTTGCGAGAAATGTGGCAAGTGGAGTTGACACCACCACCAAACCAAGCGCTGAGAAATGCTTTCTAGTGACTAATATTAAAAGTAGGTACATTAGGGTGTCCCTTATTTGGTCAAAGTCAATATTTTTAAACGCATACGGGCTAGTTCTGTTCATTAGGACCTAAAGCACTCAGAAATAAATTTTTACCTCAATCGGAGTATGATAACCCGTGCCGACTTGGATCGGAAAATTTAAAGATTATATGGGACAAAAAAAAATTTTTTTTTTTTTTTTATTTTTTATTTTTTTATTTTGTTTATTAGGTCCTAAAGAACTTAAAACCAAGTTTTCACCTTAATCGGAGTACGATAACCCATTCAAATTTGCATCGAAACATGAAAAAACAGTATTTTAACACTGATTATAAATTTTTCGATGATTTTTCATGTTTTGATGCAAATTTGAATGGGATATCGTACTCCGATTAAGGTGAAAACTTGGTTTTGAGTTCTTTAGGACCTAATAAACAAAATAAAAAAATAAAAAATTGAAAAAAAAAAAAATTTTTTTTTTGTCCCATATAATCTTTAAATTTTCCGATCCAAGTCGGCACGGGTTATCATACTCCGATTGAGGTAAAAATTTATTTCTGAGTGCTTTAGGACCTAATGAACAGAACTAGCCCGTATGCGTTTAAAAATATTGACTTTGACCAAATAAGGGACACCCTAAGGTACATATATATTTATATTATTGAGAAAATAAAATAATATTACATATTTTTTCTAGATCCTTCAATGCTGTGAGTTGGACCATAGCCTTATAAAAAATTTGTCCTAAGGGGTCGGAGTTTTTTGTATTTTGTATCTTTAGCATTACTGTACTTTGTTAATGTTTTTTTTTTTAAATAATAATAAATAATAATATCATTCATATCAAATTTAAGTGCACAGACAAGGTCATAAACTCTGTGTTACAAAAGCATTTTGTCCCCGCCAAAGACAGGCTGACAAAAAGAAACGAATAAAATGTTGATTAAAGTAAATATGTACGAAAACCTGTTAATTTTTAAGCTTACTTTTCATTGAATAAATTACTTTTCTATTAATTATTTTTTTATTGTAATTAAATATTTCAATTTTATTGAAGGAAAATGACTCAAAAATGAGTCGAAGATGATTGAAAATACTACTCGAAAATGAGTCGGAAAGACGAGTCATAAGGGACTACTAGGGTACAATTTTCTCCCGAAGAGACAGTGATTTCGGATCGGAAAACTCAAAATTTCTGACGACATTCGAGTCGTTTTCGACTCCTGTAACTGATTAAAATAGTCACAAGTGCGCTCGTTTTCCCATACGAAATGACTGTCTCTTTGGGAGAAAATGGTACCCCAGCCACGACTCCTCTTAAGGAGTCGCTTCTAGAGTCATTTATGACTCTTCTGAGGGAGTCGCTTGTGCCTCTTGTTAAGGAGTGAAGGAGACTTCTGAAAGAGTCCCTTATGAATCGTCTTTCCGGCTCATTTTCGATTCGTATTTCCAATCAGCTTCGACTCATTTTCCTTCAATAAAATAGAAATATTTAACTTCACTAAAAAAAAATATATAGAAAAGTAATTTATTTAATGAAAAGTAAACTTAAAAATAAACTGGTTTTCGTACATACAGTCCCCGTCATAAGTATTTTGGCACCATTTAAAGTTAATTCTACTCATAGTTTGAACTTTATTTATGCAAAGTTTGGCATCAATGGAAAGTATTTTTAATAATTTTTTGAAAATGGCGGAAAGGCACTTTTTGTGTGAAAATGAGAAAAAAGTGCCTTTTTCGCCATTTTCAAAAAATTATTAAAAATACTAGCGAAGATATATTTGAAAATTTTTGCAGTCACTATTTAAATTGTTTAGAGAAACTTTCTGCATCAGAACATTGTTTTTAAAAAATCGAGGAAAAAAGTTGAAAAATTAGACGTTTACAAAAATTCGAAAATTTCAATGGGTTAATAATGGGTTAAGAAAAATTTGATGTCATTCAAAAGGTATTCGAATGACCTTTCCATTGATGCCAAACTTTGCATGAATGAAGTTCAAACTATGAGTAGGATTGCAGACGTTTTTCGATGCGTGCCAAAATACTTATGCCGGGGACTGTAATTGTATGCCACTCACTAGGAGCCCACACTGTTCTATTTCGAGTAAACGATTCTATTGTGCTATGAACCGAGTCAACTGGCATCATTGTATGACCTGCCAACAAATATGTAATCTTAATAGATTCAACAAATACCGATGAATTTATAAAATAAGAAATCATGGTCAACATGGCCTTATTTCGGGTTTGTCCTGCGCAACTATCGCAATACAAACATAATTCCCTCGTAGTTTTCTTTCCATCTAAAATTAAAAGGTATTAATACATGGCTGTGCAAATTTCGTTGCATCCACGTCGCCCATCTTTTTCTCCCCATAGAAAGCAATATCCATTTCTGGTGCCGTTTTCGTAGATACTCAAATTGTAAAATGCATATTTTCTGGCATAAAATAGAGTAATATTTTTGCTATGTGGAGTATTTTATACTTTCTGAAGATCAAAACTGGCGCAAAGAAATAAATTATTTTCCAATATTATTTTTTGATCTTTCAGGAAAATGCTTTTGATTTCATTTTTGTCTTTTATATGGTTCTTGAATTCTTCCGATTCAATAACTGTGTCCTTAGCTAGATCGCATTTACTGCATCTGTCCTTTTTCGGCAAATAAAATCCAATGTGGAAATCATTGTTAAAAATTTTGCGAAACACCTGTAAAGACAGTGAGGAGTCCAATAGTTCTCTTTCTTTTAAATGTTCAATATAACATTTATATAAATGCGAAACATTGCCGAACTCCTTGGTCAAATATAATTTATTTCTCTTATTGCGGCAATAGTGCGATGCCACAGCTGGTAATGTCTCAATATCATTTTTTATAATCGCAACCTTTCTTTCATCTGATTTGTTATGTGTAATTTTTTTTTGCTTTTTAATATTATTTGTTGTCCCTGTATTCAGAATAATGCTCCTCATCATTTGTTGCGAAATATTTAAGGTTTTTAAAATAAACTGTTGGCAAACTTTGTAAGCAATTGCGCCAATATGTATGGAATACTCATAAGTTAGCTTGCGTCTACTGCTCTGCACTCTATATCTTTTCACGTCCTTTTTAACAATACAAGACTTTTGTTTACTGTTACTCATTCCACAAAAGTGTTCATTGAGGGATTGCCGATCTTCTTCACTATTAAACTTAGAAAAGCAGTTATTACCGCACTTTTTATTATAACAGGGAATCCTTTGGGCACATCTTGCAATTTGAATTTGTGGAATTCCGTTGCCTTTCTTTAGATTTTTGTAGCCCCGCCTGCCAATGCAAGTCTCCACTTCAATTGAAACGACATCTGTGTTTGACTCGCTTTCACTATCACTGTAAGGCACAAGTGACATTGCAATAAACTTGAGCAAAATATGAAAAAATTAGCAACTGAAAACTTGTTACATACAACACTGAACAGACCACATTTTTCTAAGACAGAGAACACAAGAAATCTTTATGATTTAATAACAATAAACAATTTAAACTTACTTCAATGTATTAATTTCAAAATATTTGTGTATGTACTATGAACTGTATTTAGTATAACCTTTCACTTCAAAATCTATAACTACACAAAAACATCACAAAACATTTTGCAAAGAGTCTACTTAGAGATAAGATCAACGGCACTTTTTCGGTCTCCTTTCACTCAATTCGGTTTCTCTTAATCTTGGTTTGAACAGTTTTCTTCGCGATGCATTTGCAAACATACATATGTGGTTTTGTGTCGCTTACGTTATTTTCGCGGATACCAAAAGAATCGTGTGTCGCTTACGTTATTATTGACAGGCCATCTCGGTAAATATATAAAATAAAAATGTAATATTTTAGCTGCAGATGCGGGTGGTGTTTATAAACATATTGGCATAAAAAAAAAATTTTGGAAAATGGCGCATACGTTATTGGGCTCGACGAGACCTCACCAGACTAATTTTTCTCCACAATCTCTAACCTAATTTTCTCCTGTCAAAATTCTCCTTCTGTCATCTTCCATCCCTTGATCCTCTTCTATCCTAGGTTTTAAATGTTTTGGTCGACGCTGATTGGCCAAGCTGTTGCTACATGTTTCGCCCGTGGCCAATAGGTAGCGCTAGTAACAGCTGGTTGTGGCGGCCCAGTGCACTATGGGGCGAAATCCGAAATATCGAATATTTATTAATAACTTCTATAATAAGCTAAATTTTTGAATACGGTTTTTTTATTCATGTTATGTACACCTTCAGAAATGTTTTTGGAAAAGTGGGCGTGTCACCACCCCCGGCCTTAATTTTTTTTATATTTTTTTTTGGTATCGGTAGCAAGTAAGCTCATAATTTTTGTTCCAAATAACAAGCTTTGAGCTTGTTTATTATTAGCAATAAAGAGAAAAACTAATTGTTAGACAAAGAAAGTTGTGTGGTCTAATATATGGTTGTGAGCATAAAATTAAAAAACAAAAAAATTTGGGGCTGGGATTTTGACACGCCTCTTTTTCCAAAAAATTTCTAGGGGTATACATAACACTAGAAAAAAAACCGCATCAAAATATATGAAGTAGTTTTCGAGTTAATAATAAATACCTCAAAAACTGGTCAAATACCTCAAACGACAAGCGAGCAAATCAGCATGGAAAAATTGTGAGGTTACGTCCTAAAAAATTTATTTGCGCGGATTATCGCAAATTGTTCAAATTGAGACATATTGCCTTTAAATAACATTGAATGGATCTACGACATACAGTTGGACTTACATTAAGCCTCGTTAAGCATCATTGCTAAATTCCTTCGCAAAGTTGATATTTCTTTCCAAGAAATTATCTTTCAAAGCATTAATTAATATAACAAAATATAAACAGAACACGTACAAATACAGAATACTAGTAAAACCAACACATAGTACAAACCCGTATAATTGGTATTCATTTTAAATATTGTAAAAAAAATGATTAGCCTTTGTGCAATACCAATTTGAAAATAGGCTGCAAAAATGTTGCACTGTTAACGAACGTGCTTTTCGGAAGCAACAGCTGACTTTAACAGCTGTCAGGGTTAACATTTTTCTGTTATTTAACATTTTTGGTACAGAACTTTACAGTTTGAAGTTTTCTTAAGATGTTAATACCAAAACAGTAGTAAAATTAATACCTTGATAAAATGACTAAATAGTCGATTTTTCGGATTTCGCCCCATAGTGCAGTGCCGCCCTCTAGCGACACGAAGCTGAAACTATACGACAGCATACAGTCGACAATATACAACACTGGAAGACGAGAAACAATACACAACACTAAAAGACCAAAACAGTCGATACACAGCCAGCAACAGCGACACACGATCATCGCGCTTCGGCGCTCGGATAAACTCGAAACCTTTATATATTAGTTGTAAGCCTAAATCATTGTAATAAACAATATTACATCAAACAACAATCGAAGTGGAATCAATATCTCCATAGTGGTGACTCCGACATTTGACAAGTGACATTCGACAACTTGTCAAAAAAGCCGATTTCGTGGTGGTGAAATACCCGCCATTTTGCATGCACGCAACGCGCGTGCATTTGCGCACATTAAAAGGAATGCGACTCAATTCCACGAAATCTCAATCACTATGGCTCCAAGTACCATAGTGGTTATCCCGACATTCGAAACCCGACAACCGCCGGCCCAAAAAGTCTCGCCGCCGATTTCGTTGTGAAATACCCGCCATTTTGTATGCACGCACGACGCAACAACTTGCGCACAAAAAGCCAGACGTCTTAACTTCACCAGCAGCAGCAATCGTGCCATCACAAAGCGAACCCCACGATTACCAGCAGCCCGAATTGCTGCACTGGTAAGCCCACGAACGCAAACTGCACATCTACTGACCTACGCAGGCTGCAACACGCAGATTTCACCACGCAGGCTTGTACCATTTGTCGTGGGTTTTTTTAATTCCCACTACCCGAATAGGCATAGCGTTCGAGGCCTTCTGGTTCCGAGCTCATTCGGTGAGATGTGGGGGGGGTTGTTGCCAGACTATATTGGAATGCACATTAAACTTTATAAATAAGACCTCTGTAGGGAGCTAAACTCCGCGAAACTTATACGACCAAACAGGTCAAAGGGGACACTCAAAGTCAACATATCCATCGATGAAAATGAAAGGCGAGGTCTAAGATGAGGTTCGACACTCGCGCTCTATACCCTACCCAACCATGATCTTCGTGCGCAATGTTATCGAAGATCCCAATGTTCTTTCTCCTACTCCCTTATGTTACCATGTCTCCGGAACATATAATAACAATTTAGCAATTCATTTCTTCAATCATAACATTATTGCAAAATTTATTTTGGGCTGAATGCCGCTTTAAAAATTTCATTAATATTCAACATTTAATTTAACCTCGACAATTTTCCAAATTTTGATTTAAAAAAAAATTTTACAAAAAAGAAAATTACAATTATGTTATTTTTTTAAAATTATACAAAAATAAAAAAATCAATTATATTTAAACAAATTACTTTAAAGTGTATTTTCTGGGCTATATATTGTGCATTTTTATTTCAGGCTTTCGAAGGCAGTTTTTATTTCCTTTAATTTGCATTTATTTTCGTTTTACATGTACATGGCCTAATATTTGTGCCATTACTGTGCACAAAATAGACCAAACGGAATCAGCGCAACAGCTTATCGAGGCAATGCACTTGCAAAGTGATTGTTGTTGTATTAGTGTCTTTTTTTTTGTTCTTTACTTTACTTTCGCTGACAAAACTAGGTCAGTAGGTCTTTAAATCATGTACTCTTAAAAGAAGAGCAAGGCTTGCGAGAAGAACGCAATGAAAAGCAAAAAGGAAAGGAACAAAAGTATTACAGAGAGCGAAAATATGAGAGCAGCACTATTTCGCCTGCTGACTGTCTTCCACGGGCTATAGACAAATATGTATTTACATACAGTGCTCCACAAATGTCTTCATACAGCATAAACTTGTAAAATTTGCGTATAATAAAGATGTTTTGATGCGGTTTTCTTATACTAATCTTTTATTTACTTAAATCCCGTTCTAATGATACCAAAATTTCTTTAACCCATTAAGAACCCATCGAAAATTTTGAATTTGAAAAAAAGTCAATTTTTCAAAATTTTTCCTCGATTTTTTCCAAAAAATTTTTTGATGCAGAAAAATTCTTCAAACAATTCTAAGAGTGACTGCAAAAAAAATTTTTCAAAAATATTTTTGCTAGTATTTTTTATAATTTTTTAAAAACTGCAAAAAAGCCACTTTTTGTGAGAAAAGTATGAAAAAGGGGTTAAAATCGTCATTTTTAGGATTTTTAAAAAATTATAAAAAATACTAGCAAAAATATTTTTGAAAAATTTTTTTTGCAGTCACTCTTAGAATTGTTTGAAGAATTTTTCTGCATCAAAAAATTTTTTGGAAAAAATCGAGGAAAAATTTTGAAAAATTGACTTTTTTTCAAATTCAAAATTTTCAATGGGTACTTAATGGGTTAAAGAAATTTTGGTATCATTAGAACGGGATTTAAGTAAATAAAAGATTAGTATAGAAACCGCATCAAAACATCTTTATTATACGCAAATTTTACAAGTTTATGCTGTATGAAGACATTTGTGGAGCACTGTACGTAGGGGAGAAGTGGTGGTTGTGGGCATGGGTGGGTTGTGGGCACCCCTACGTATATTTTCACGAAATGAAGATTGAGTTTTGTTGGTAATGTCATTCGCAAGAAATTACCCTATGTATAATTCATGCCAAATATCAAAGTGAACGGACGCGTTTCCTTTTGGAAATGAACGAATTGGTTTTTTTTGTGCTTGGAAAAGGTGAGGAAACTTCTTTCAAACATTTTTAATAGTGTATCAATCAAAGTGGATCGATTGGAAAGGTAAGTGTAATGCATTTTTTTAGTCGAACTATTATGCTAAATGGAACAATATCGATTTGAACCAAAAAATTTAAACAAAAAAATTTTTTCATCACTTTTTAAAGTGTCTGCTAAAGTGGGTTGTGGGCACAAAAATTGAGGGTGTTGTGGGCACCCCTTTTTTTTAGTCAAATTTTATATATAGCTACTGTTTCTTGGAAAATTGTTCTAAAAATTTGTTTGGATCCCTCTAGAACATTCTTGTGATTTTCACGCTTCATTCTTGATTTTTCGGCTTCCACGCAAATTGACCGCAACCAACTCCATCAATTGTAACATCTGCGATCGAGCTTTTCATGTGAAATGTGTGGGCATGCGGGCAAGTTATTATACATGTCAAAATTGTGTTTCCGACGATGAATAACGCCTATGCAGGCTTTATGATTAATAAACTGTCATTTTGCTCATATTAGTTATGGTTTTTTTTTCATATTTTTCCATTTACAGCATTTTAGCCAAGGGTGCCCACAACCCCCACTAAAAAAATTTTTAGCTGAAAATACCGATTTTACAAAAGTCCATGAAAAATTTTTTTGCGTAACGAAATCCGGTATGTTTTTATATGATTAGTTAGCTTAGGTCTCTAGCTTTACACAGATATCCATATATCCAAAAAATATGCACTAGGTCGGTAATTATAGGCCGAAATCAAAACTATGCCCACAACCGCCACATCTCCCCTACCAGAGAACTGCAACGGGTAAGAAGTGCACGCTCATACTCGAATATTGATGTGAACCCGTTGTGATTTGTTCGTCTTTGCTTGTGATCTGTTTGGATAGAAACACTCGCTCATACTCGTTGAGTCAAACTGATCGAAAAACGAGTATAGGAACGAGTATAGATGCGAATCATGATGCGGGAACTCGTTTTAAATGTGCGAGACGGAGCGGGCAATGGGAGCGGGGAATGTGTCGATCGACCCAAATGTGCGAACAAAAAATAAAAAAGGTCTACACTGAAACAAACTATTGAGCCACATAATAATTATATGAGAAAAAAATTTTTTAAAATAATAAGGTCTTCAAACCTACTTTTTTTTCACTCAGTGTACAAAAGGTCGCGGCTCGCCGGCAGCGCGAGTTTTATGACGGCCATAAAAAAGGGTCAAAAATGCCTCGGCGCGAGCCGCGACCTTTTGTACACTGAGTGAAAAAAAAGTAGGTTTGAAGACCTTATTATTTTAAAAAATTGTTTTTTCTCATATAATTATTATGTGGCTCAATAGTTTGTTTCAGTGTAGACCTTTTTTATTTTTTGTTCGCACATTTGGGTCGATCGACACATTCCCCGCTCCCATTGCCCGCTCCGTCTCGCACATTTAAAACGAGTTACTCGCATCATGATTCGCATCTATACTCGTTCCTATACTCGTTTTTCGATCAGTTTGACTCAACGAGTATGAACGACTATCAAGTCATACAGCCTACTCGATTTTTAAAACGGCGACTAGTGACTCGATTTGATTTGATTTTTGGCAACGGCGACCAATTCAACTCGAATCTACCCGTTGCAGTTTTCTGATACGTACACACATACATGCTAAGTCCACACAACACAGTCTGCCTACACACATGCGTATATATGCATCGCCATACACACACACATGCGTTGACGAAAGAGAGTTACTCTCCCAAAAAAATATTACCAAAAACAATAGAAAAATATGATTGCTCACTTACATACATATACATACAGTGGATCACAGCTTATTTCAACCAGCACCTTCAAAAAAGTTTAGGCGTCTGTAAAATCTAAACTAAGCGAGGTATCAAAAAAATTTAAATGCAGGTTGTTAGTCTGATGTTTCAACTTATTTAATATGAAATCATTTATTTTTTAAATATTTTTTTAATATTTTATAACTATTAAAAACTAAAAAATGAACCAAAAAAAAGGCCACAGCTTATTTCAACCACTTGAGAAAAAAAAATTTTAAAACATAGATTTTAATAATACCACAAAAATAAGTACTGGGTATGACTTTCCTTTTGGTCAACCACTATTTCTATCCTTTTTGGCATGGATTCGACCAACTTTTGGGCCACTTGAGGCCCATTCTTCAAGCAGTGCAGTTTTGAGCGAGAAACTGTTCCCAGCCACTTTAAAAGGAGGCACTCGCTCAGGAAAATTGGTGAGATGTTTGGACTTAGTGATTCTATAGTCCAGAGCATCATTTACAAATTTTTTCCGCGAGAGTGGAACCCGTGATAAGGCCAGAAATGCTCCGAACAAAATTTTCAATTCAAAGGATGAGCGCTATTATGTTCAGAAAATTCGGAAGGATCGAAGGATATCGGCTCCAAAAGTGACCAGTGTAGTTGAGAAAGACTTGGACTAGTCATGCCAACCTGAAAAGATTCGCGGTGTGCTTCGGGAGCATGACTTTAATGCCAGAGCACCCCACAAGATAAATTTTATAAGCGACCAAAATAAGAAGTACCGACTAAAGTTTGTCCAGGAACACTTTTACAAGGACATTAGTTTCTGGAATACAATGTTATTCTATGATAAGTCCAAATTTACTAATTTTATGTAAGATGGAGCCTCTTATGTGTGGCGTTAGCCAAAAACAGAACTGAAAATAAAAATTGATGCGCTACAGTTAAGCATGGCGGTGGCAGCGTTACGTCATGGGCATTAAAGTCATGCTCCTCGGTGAAGGCCTTCCTCGATGATTTTATATGTTGATGATTTAAAGTTGAGGCTGCTTGTCTTGATTTAAGTATATTTATGTTGTTGTTGGTTATTATTTCATTGGTTTTCGCATGTCAAAAGGGGGGGACAAAAATTAAATTTTCTGCGTCAATTTGCAGGTTATGTTTTCTTACTTTTTCACTTTTGCCAACAACAACAACACTTGCACTGCACTTCGTTGCACTTAAAAAAAATTAGCCAGAAAAAAACTTTACCTAATGCACAATATAAAGCCTTGTTAAATATATAAACAATGAGCTTGCTTAAAACGACAAAAAAAAATTCGGGAACTGCAACGACGGGTCCAACGGCCATGAAATGCGCGGCAAACTGATTTCTGATTGCAGAACGGCGATTGAAAGCAGAACTGCCGAAAAAGCGACGTCTTTATGCGGATCAGCTGTGAGCTCTCTCACCGAGCTCAGATCTACGCATAGGCGTGGCTATTTGGCGCAAAAAGGGGGTCGATTCCTTGTCAAATTGAGCTTATCTCTTTTCCAGGCAAATATTGAGATGACCACACTAACGACAAGGCGAGCAACTTCTTGTCAACTTTGTTGCCACCCAGACTCTTGCGTTAGTGGGGCGGATTCCAGCTGGGACAAAAGTCAACCAGCGACTACCAAAGAGAAAAAAAAAAGGCGACAATCAGACATTTGGAATATTTTTACAAAATATTCACAGCATAGGTTACCTGATATGTTGCTAAGCAAAAAGAACTGACTTTTCACTCTCTTCGAGCGTATCTACTGCGGATGCAGATAGATTAAGCGCTGGCTGCGCTGAGGCGATGGGCAGAGGTTGCCAGGCGAATTCCAGGGTGAAAAAGAATATAATTGTTGGCCCGATTCGATTCGCGTTTGGTTATTGCAACACCAATAACTTTACTTTGGCACTTGCCAATTTCGCACGTATATATAAATGTATATATATCTAAGTCACACGTGTAGCAACGAGAAGCTAACCGACGTGGACTGTTGCAACTACGGACGATCAAAGAGACCGCCTGCGTCGGCAGCGCTGCTTTTATAAGCTGCTGCAAAAGCTTTTAAAAGGGAAATGGCATTTAAGTTGGCTGCGATCCTGCCAACTCTCTCTAGAGAGGCAATTAAGTGCGAGGACCAGCACCGGCACCATTTAGCGTTCCAAGCTAAGTCATCTTCGCGGACCGAAAGCGCTACAGAGAGCGGGCAACTTAATTTAAAAAAATATATATATATTTGTTAATCTTAAAAAAAAAAAAATTTATAATAATTTTAATGTAAACACAAATGAAATGTAAAGATATGTTTGTAATACTGAGCGATAATTGCGTTGCTCGTAATAGAGTATGGCCTGTGAAGCCATACGAAACATTAGACAGGAGATCACTGCGTTGATCAAATAGAAAAATATTAATATAAAAATTTTTTTTTTTTTTTTTAAAAAATATTAAACCATATACAATATATATTATATATATATATTCTTTAAAAAAAAAACTCAACAATTTATCCGAAATTCAAATTTAATGCTTTCGAATGCAATCTCAAAAGACGATAATATATTAGAAGTAGAAAATATGTTAGACCACGCATCGAAAGTAGCGGATTCAACCGCAAATGTAATTAATAATGTCGAAACTGTCTCAGTAGATTTAAAAGTAATAACGGTTATGCTTATAATAATTGTTGTTCTTTTAATAGCAAATGTACTAACTAAATTATATAAGTTGCACAATAAGTGCATAAAGAAAAGATATGCAAGTAGATCAGGCAATTTAGAAATGATATTATATGATAAGCATAATAAACGAAATCTATAATAAAGAACCAAAAACATCGCGAATTCATTAAAATAACTGAATTCGAAAACGAATACATAGAAACTTTTCAAAGTATTGCAAGCCTATTAATCGGTTGTTCCAAAACTGAAAAGGGCATGGTGTTGAATACATTACCTTATGTAATGGTAAAAACTATCAGCGAAACACATGCAATACTAACGTATGCGGAATGAAATACGAACAACTGTTGTAATACAAATAAAAAATGTATTTCAAGTCCGACCAACTTAAATTTTTCATATGTTTTTTATTGGACTATAAGCTATTTTTACAAAAAATTAACATGATCATAGCCATCAGCCTTCCTTATAATTTCGGGTACCTTGCGCATAGCCTCCTGAATTCCCTTTTGTTCAGTCGGAGGGCAGAAGTTCCAGATTGAAATAAAACGTAATGGTCGATTTAAATAAACTTCACTTTAATTCACGTCTTCTTTGGTCGTCTCGAAAAATGTAAAGACTTAACAAAATATGTACATGTAGGTATGTAACTCGATAAAATTCAAGCAGGATTTCGATTATGTTCAACTTATGCTTAACGTAGGATATAATGAATACGGAAACGCTGAAATGGAACATCCAGTTTGAGTCGCACAATGTAGCGACGTAAACATTCTCCCCCCCTTTGCGCGGAGTGGCAAGAAAACTGAGAGAGGGGGGCGCGTTTTCAAAGGCTGCATGGTCCGGACAGAATCCATCCAAAGATGGTGCTTTGGGTGATTGGAAGGCCACTCTGCCTGGGCATGAAGCCCTCGCGAATAATGCTGGGATAGACGTCCGATCCCAGGACCATGGAAACCGTGCACGGCCGATGGAATTGGTCATCCGCGAGCGCTAGGTTTTGAAAGCGCTTGCGCACTCCATCCCCTAGCGCACGCAGAGGAGTCTGGAACTGAAAATTCGGCTCCATTTTGAAAACCGCCTCGAAGTTAGGCTCCGTGCTCGAGATTGGGCTCACGATGGCCGAACATACCCGGTCCTCACCTACGCTGATATGTTGCAGCTTGAGTGTTGACGCGAGAGAGGCATTGATCTTGCTGACCGCTGCGCATGGATCGATAAGAGCCCTCAGATCGAAGGTCTTCTCTCCATTATAGATGCGCACGACAGCCGTGGGCAGCATGTTCACACTCTTCAACTGGAGCAGTGAAGTCAGCGTAGGCAGGTTTCTGGAGTTGGAGGGAGACCGGAAGTTGGAGGGAGCCCGCGTGTTGGAGGGAGACCGAGTGCGTGGAGTGGCGGGACGATCTGTCTCATGAAAATGCAGCAGAGTGTGATGTGGCTGACAGCAGACGCGACATCTATCGCGACTTCGGCAAGACGGCCCGGAGTGCTGATGCGCTAGGCAGTTCGCACAATACTTGTTGAGCAGCACCGCGCGGAGCCGTTTCTCTGCCGTGAGACGCAGGAAGCGCTTACACTGCCGTAGCGGATGGATGCCTCGACAGACTCGGCATCGGAAGGACGCAGTTCCTCGGGCTCGTCTGTCCTCCAGCGATTGAGCGTGAGATCTGCGGGGTGCCATTGGGATTGTAAATAAATTGTGTGCTGGAAGTAGAAACGCTGGAATTATTAAACTAAATAAACAATTATTGTCGCTTAGGAGTGTCGGGATCGACGGGTAGGAATAATAGTTTAACTATTGGCCGTTTGACAACCACGTGGGCAGTCTGGACATCGACCACACGGACCTTGTCGTCAGCTCCGGGATAGACGGCGAGAACGCGTCCAAGACGCCATTCGTTCGAAGGCAGGTTATCTTCCTTGACGTTAACTAGGTCGCCAACTTGGAGGTTTCGATCGGGAAATTGCCATTTGTTGCGCTTATGTAGCTCCTTCAAATATTCTTCTCGCCAGCGATGGCAGAATTGCTGATTGATCGCCTTTAGCCGCTGCCATCGGTTTATGATGGACACAGCGGGCTCGTTAATCGCAGGTTCAGCTAGGGAGACGAGAGGGCCACCAATAAGGAAATGTCCAGGAGTGAGTGCCAAAAGATCCGTGGAATCTTCTGACATCGGAGAGATGGGTCTGGAATTTAGACATGATTCAACTTTACTCAACAAGGTGACGAATTCTTCGAACGTATATTTCGAGGCGGATGTCGACTTGTAGAATAAAGTCTTAAAACTTTTCACTCCCGCTTCCCAAAGGCCGCCCATATGTGGAGCGCCTGGAGGATTGAAGTGCCACGACAACCTGTGATGGGCAAATTTGGAAATGATGAGAGTCTTGGTCGCTTCTAGGAACTCGCGTGTCAAGATCTTGGATGCGCCTACGAAGCTTTTACCGTTGTCGGAATGCATACGGTATGGACAGCCGCGCCTCGCTACGAACCTCGCGAAGGCGGCTAGAAACTTTTCAGAAGATAAATCGGAGGTGGGCTCTAAGTGGATAGCCCTGGTGCTAAAGCACACAAAGACACAGACGTAACCCTTGGTGATGAGGCACGCGCGACCTGTGTAATTCTTTATATCGAACGGACCTGCAAAATCAACACCCGTATGATAGAAGGGTTTAGAGAAGGTGGCCCTTTCAGTTGGCAGATTACCCATCATCTGAATTTGGAGTTTCTTTCGGTGTACAATGCACACCCTGCAGGAACGCACGATGGACTTGAGGAGAGTTTTCAGTTTTGGAATCCAATATTTGGCTCGGATGAGCCTCATCATTAATTGATTTCCTCCATGAAGGGAAATCGCATGGACGAAATGGGCTAATAGCCGGGTAAAATGGCAATTGTACGGAAGTAGAATAGGATGTCGCTCATCATAACTTATGGATTCGGACGCTTTCAGACGCCTAGTACGCCTGGTCTAGGTACGGATTCAAGTTAAGGATACTGCTCGACCGTGCCACTTGCTTCTTGTCTTGCAAGCAGTTATATTCCTGTTGGAATTCTTTCATTTGAGTGTATCGAAGGAATAAGTCATGGGCATCTGAAAGTTCATGATTGGAAAGCTCAGCTGGAAAGCCGGTACTTAATTTTCGGGAGCGTTTAATAAAACGCAGAACATAAGCTGTGATCCTTAGCGCTTTATTGAATATGGAGAATCGATCAAAAATACCATCGAAGGGCAGTTGTGCAATATTGCATTTGACAGCGCGTTGCTCAGGGATTGAATCAGGGATTTCTGCGGTTGAAGCGGGCCACTGGTCTGGTGGACACACCAACCATTCGGGTCCGTGCCACCACAATGAACTATTGATGAGCTCGGTTGGGGTCACACCGCGACTAGCCAAATCAGCTGGATTATGTTCGGAGCGAACATGCGACCAGTTGCCTGGTGATCCGGTAGATCGAGTGATCTTTGCCACGCGGTTCGCGACGAAGGTAGTCCATTTGCATGGGACCTTGCTTAACCACGCGAGCACAATTGTGGAGTTTGTCCAATAATATGTTTCGACCTCTTGGTCAAATAGCTGAGGAATTCGGACAGATGCCAGATCAGCGAGAAGAACGGCGCCACATAGCTCTAACCGAGGCAAGGAAACTGTTTTGACTGGAGCAACTCTGGTCTTGGATGTCAGAAGGTGGCTAGAGACCTGACCATTTATATCAATGCGCATGTAAAGCGCTGCCCCATAAGCACGCTGTGAAGCATCGCAAAAGCCGTGGAATTGGACCTTTGCCTTGGGACGGAACTGGATCCACCTTGGAATGCGTATGTCTCCGAGAAGGGGATAGTTTTCGAGAAATTCGAGCCACCGCCGAACCAGTTGATCTGGCAGGTCATCGTCCCAAGCGAGATCATGAAGCCAGATTTCTTGCATAAAAATCTTGGCTTGGACGATTACCTGTGCCAACCAACCTGCGGGATCGAACAAACGGGCGATTTGCGAAAGAACCTCACCCTTGGTAAATGATGTTTTCGACGGTAGCGCAGAAGGGGCGAAAAGGAATTCGTCAGTATTTGCTTGCCATCGGATGCCTAGAGTTTTCGCGATACTGGATTCTTCAATCTCTAAAAAATCAGCTCGGAGAAGATGCTCCTTGGGAATTTGTACTAACAAGCCCTTGTCGTTGGCTGTCCATTTTCTCAAGGGAAAGCCAGCGGATTCGAGCGCTGTTCGAAGTTCACGGATTGCTAGGACAGCTTGCTCTTTCGTGTGCGCTCCTGCAAGAACGTCGTCTACATACATGTTCTGTGAAATTATGTCACTTGCAAGCGGATATTGGGCTTTCACATCATTGGACAATTGCTTAAGGACACGGAGGGCCAGGAATGGCGCACAATTGACACCAAAGGTGACAGTGTTTAATTCGTAATCGCATATGTTGCCTTCAGAATTACGGAATAGGATGCGTTGAAAAGGCGTATGCCTCGGATCGACATTGATTTGACGGTACATTTTCGTAATGTCCGCATTGAACACGAACTGGAAGAACCGCCATTTTAGCAGCTGAAGAGTCAAATCGGATTGGAGAATTGGACCTGGATACAAAACGTCGTTCAAACTTAGGCCATTCGTAGATTTGCACGAGGCATTAAAGACAACTCGAACCTTTGTGGTAGTGCTTTCTGGTTTAAGGACGGCATGATGAGGAAGGTAAAAACTCTGCGTACTTTGCGCCGTGGGACACACCTGTCTCATGTGACCCAGGTCTGCGTACTCTTGAATTACAGCATCATACTCTTGTTTTAGGAGTGGGGACTTTAACAATCGATGCTCATTCTTCATAAACTGGGCCAAAGCAATGGATCTGGAATGTCCCAATTGAACATCTTCTGGATCCCTAAATGGCAGAGTCACAATATATCTGCCGCTATCGTCTCTTCTCGTTGTTTTCATAAAATTCTGCTCACAAAGGGTCTCGGATTCTTCGGCCACATTTCCTGGCAGATCCTCCACCTCCCAAAAATTTGTGAGCAGCTCATCAAGTGCAGGATCTGGGCAAACGGATATTTGCGTGGAGAAAGATGAGATCGCAATATTGGAATTAGTCGGAATTGGGCCTGTCAAGATCCAGCCGAAAATTGTTTCTTGGCCTACGAGTGTGCCGCAAATATTGGGGCGGAATCCGCTCAAAAGAATGGAAGGCAGCACATCGGCTCCGATGAGCACATCTATTTGCGCGCTTTTGTAGAAGGATGGATCTGCGAGTCTTATATCGGGCAGGCCTGATAAGACGCAGTCTTGAATGGAACAGGCTGGCAAATCGCCGGCCAGCTTTGGAAGGACATAGGCGGATACGTCAATTTGCAAACGTGGCCTGTCTGACGGAACAATACGGAAATGGCAAAGCTTGCGTGTTTGGGCTGCAACAGCTTCGTTGAGACCCGACACGTGAGCATTCACCGTTTGATGAGGCATTTTCATCAACTTGACCATTCTTTCAGAAATGAATGTGGCCTCTGACCCGGAATCTATCAGAGCGCGAGCTGGGTAATGTACACCTAAATGCGAAATGTTCATTAATGCTGTGCCTAAAAGCACACCTTGCGTGTTTGTCGCAAAGAAGTTCTGTAGATTCGCCGGTGGCTGCGAAGAGGAAGAAGTGGACTGTATATTCGATGTGTTGGAAGTAGAGGCAACCGCTGTGGAATCGTGCTTATGGAGTAATGTATGATGACGTCCCTTGCACGTATAGCAATTATGTGCACTCGGGCAATCCCGTAGTTGATGTCCTCTAGCGAAGCAATTAAGACAGAGTTTCTTCTGCTTAATATAATCGGATCGTTCATTAACCGTCATCTGGAGGAAACGAGGACATACGCGAGCTGGATGATTCTCTTTGAAGCAGAGATCGCATTGTCGGACTTTAAAGGATACGTTAGTTTCGAATGCGTTAACCTTTCTAGAGCTTGTTGGATTACGATCTTGGCTTGTCTTTGAAGATTTAAATGGAGATGGATTATCGTCTTCTTGTTCTTCTAACGCCCTATAACGTTCGCAAATAAATCGGTTCATTTCCTTCCAAAGGGGGATTTCGGATTTGTCATCTAGGGACTGCTCCCACAAGGAGCGCGTGAATGGAGGCAATTTGGATGCACAAAAGAAAACTATAAGGCAATCCCAGTTTTCAGTGAGTTCTTTCAAGCCCGCAGCAGACTCAGTAGTAACAGCCTCCACTTTGAAAAGGAGCTTCAGCTGACTATTGACTATCTTTCGCTTGTTCTCGTATCGTTTTGTTAAGGCTTTCCACGCGGATTCAAAACCGGAATGGGTGAGTCGAGACTTGGCTACCAGTTTCTTGGCTTCCCCTCCAGTTTTGGCGTTCAAATGGAACATTTTCTCGACTTGAGTAAGCCGTGGGTTATTGCCGTAAATTGCCGAGAACAGATCCCTAAACGTGGGCCACTGGAGATAATCTCCATGAAACACCTCAGTGTCGCATGGAGGAATACGACAACCATCTAGGTCGGACGAACATTTCGGATCTGGTTGAGATTTGCTGCTCGAAGTGGATGCTTGATCAATCAATCTGTTCAGTTTGGCTAGACCTCGCTCATACACCGTATAGCAACTATCGAATCTTGCCTCAAGAACTTCGCCATCGGCACTCGCGGATGATCGACTGAGTACCTTGGAACAACGTCCATACTTGTCATCGATTTTTTCCCACAAAGCTGTGATGCGATTTCGACGGATTTCGAGCGCATAGACATCTTCTTCGGAAATTGACGCAGCACTGAGTTTTGCCTCAAATTGGCTTAATCGATCTGCGAGAGACGTGAAGTCGGACAGTGCCATGACGCTAACGGATTGTTTTTGGATCTGAGAACGAGTACCAACGGGGCTCTTGGTAGGAGCCTTGGGCGATGGAATTGGCGAATTGGAAGTGCTACGCCTCACAGTGATGGAAGGAGGAACCTTTTTTCGGTTTGCAGAGTCACGATCAGATCCTCCTGGCATACCTCGCTGTCAGTTGCTCGGATTTCAAAAATATTCTCAAAAGTTGGAAAGGTGAAATATAATTGAAGTAGGCGCAGATTGAACTTTAATTGCGTGAGCAATAACGAAGGATTAATTACCCACTCAATAATTAATTGCGAATTTACAAACCACAAATAATTTTAATATCGGGAAATTAAATTATATTGGGTATTACAGGACGAATTAACGGAAAAACAGAATTGAAAAATGTGGTTGCGAGATTTGTATCGAATAAAATGTGGAAAGCGATTATACGATAGTCTCGATAAAATGTATTCTATATTAATGGTTCATGCGCAGGAACAATAGGCGGCAATAATAAATAAAGATAAATTTTTATATACATATAGAAATGCCAACAATTGTTAGTTAAATAAAACAACAATATCTTGGAAATTTATTAACTGTGCAGTTGAGTGATCACGGATTGGAGTCGACTCGTTACTGCCACATCACTGTTCGTTTAATGGTTTATGTTGATTTTATTTTATTTAGTTATCTGCGGCAGTTATTTGAAATTTTCTCTTTGATGGCCACGTGTATTATTGGGTTATAGTATATGTGTTATAATTGGTGCTTGAACAAGTGTGTGAAACCCCCTGAATGTTAGTAGGAAAAATAAAAATTGGCACTCGATATGTATATTGTAGTTATATGTATGTATATTTGGATGTCGCGTTCTTTAATAATGCAATAATAATGCAACGCAAGCAATTGTGCGATGAATCAGATGCATGCGAAATGGAAACGTTATCGATGATTGTGGCGGCAGGGTCGATAACGTTGTTTACTTTATGCTTATTTGTCACTTAATTTGGGTTGTGCTATTCGGATATAAAATCCGAATAAATTATTACAGTGCTTGTGGTTTTTTTTATTTTGGAAATGTGTTGTGCGTTTTGTGTATGTGATTGTGTATATGTATGGAATTCCCTTCAGACACATTCACAAAGGAATGTCAAAAGAATCATTAGGGAATGTTTCCCTATGCTTAAGGAATCCATAGGGATTTTGTATGAAATTCCTTAGGGACTTTAACATTGCGAAGTCCTACGATTGAGGAAAAGGGAACTCTCCATAGAGATTCTTTTACGTTTCTCGTTAGGGAAACCTTGGGGAACTCTGCCGAGAATTCCCCAATGATTCCCTAACGATTCTTTTGCCATTTTCGCGAGGGAATCTCCCAGGAATTTTGCTGAAAATTCCTCAATGATTCCTCAACGATTCTTATGCGATTTTCGCTAGGGAATCTCCCAGGAATTTTGCTGAAAATTCCTCAATGATTCCCTAACGATTCTTATGCGATTTTCGCTAGGGAATCTCCCAGGAATTTTGCTGAAAATTCCTCAATGATTCCCTAACGATTCTTATGCGAATGTCGCTAGGGAATCCCCCAGGAATTTTGCTAAAAATTCCTCAATGATTCCCTAACGTTTTTTTTTGTGCATTTTCGCTAGGGAATCTTCCAGGAATTTTCCTAAAAATTCCTCAATGATTCCCTAACGTTTTTTTTGTGCGTTTTCGTTAGGGAACCATATGATTTTATACAATAATTCGAAGTAAATAAATCAAATACGTATGTAAATATAACTATAATTTATTGTATTATAAGCAACGGTGGCCAGAAGTATTTTGGCCCCATTTAAAGTTAGTTCGAGTCAAATTTTGAACTTAGCTCATGTAAGGTTTGGCAACAATGGAAAGGCCTTTTGAATTCCTTTTGAATGATGCAATACTTTTCTTAACCCATTAACAGCTAATGGGTATTTAAATACCCAAAAAAAGCATTGACACTTTAAAAACTCTAGCTCGGGGCATGTGAGAGATATCGAGGCAAAATTTATTTCATAGTAAAGAGAAATAATAAAAATATAAGTATGAAATTTGAACAGTTTAGTTATCCTTGTTATACTTGTAGTTTTTTCAACAGGTGATATTTCTTAGCTATTTTTCTGCATACAAAATGTTATCGAAAATAGCTGAAAAATGTATGGAAATCGAAAAAATTAAATTTGAAGATAAAATTTTTTTTTTGTTTCTTTCAACTTCTATGGTCTTCTAGGCACACATTTCCAAAGTTCGTCAAAATCGTACCAGCCGATCTATGGGCAGCCATTAATGGGTTAATTCAATAAGTACCCATTGTTATTATTTCGAATATTCGTTAAGGTTTATTTTGAAAATTGTTTCCTCAAAATAGACCTATACGACAGTTCGAAACAATCAATGGGTACTTATTGAATTAAGAAAAGTATTGCATCATTCAAAAGGAATTCAAAAGACATTTCCATTGGTGCCAAACCTTACATGAGCTAAGTTCAAAATTTGACTAGCAACAAACTTTAAAAGGGGCCAAAATACTTCTGCCCACCGTTGTATTATTACTACTACTAATACTAATTATTCTCAATTACATTTTCCTTATTAACTAACTTATTCTTATTTTTTGTTTTGTTGGCGTTGTTCTTGACGCACTGCATTGCCTTTGAGAGGGCTTTTTCGGCCGGCTGCGATGCGTCCACCAGTGAAATGGCTTCTGAAATGACATTTAATAAAATAATATTATTAAAATTAATTACAATACAAAGCACATTTAAAATATTTACCCAACAAAGCCGGGAAAAACGACGCATATGCATTTAGCGCCTTTTTTTTGGACACACCCTCGATGTTGTGGTCCAATATGATATCTTCTCCAAGAATTTTTTTTAGACTCTTTGACAGAGTTGCTTGGAGAAGCAATTCCTTCATTTTGGTTATCTGCAAATAAAGGAAAATTAGTATATTATAGAAAAAAAGGCATTAGTTAATAAGCTTGTACTTACATAAATCTGCCTATTTTCTGGCGAAATTTTTAGGTCTAACGCCATTAATTCCCCTGTTGTTAATATGGGGAATGTTGACCCCTGCGCCTCTGTCACTTGGGCCCCTCGCTGAAAACTGCCAGAAAAATAGTCAGATTTATGTAAGTACAAGCTTATTAACTAATGCCTTTTTTTCTATAATATCTAATTTTCCTTTATTTGCAGATAAGCAAAATGAAATTGTTGTTTTTTTGAGCAACTCTGTCAAAGAGTCTAAAAAAAAATTCTTGGAAAGATAATACTGGACCACAACATCGAGGGTGTGTCCAAAAAAAAGGCGTTTGCTATTGTAATTAATTTTAATAATATTCTGATTTCAGAAGCCGATTTCCACTGGTGGACGCGTCGCAGCCGGCCGAAAAAGCCCTCTCAAAGGCAATGCAGTGCGTCAAGAACAACGCCAACAAAACAAAAAATAAGAATAAGTTAGTTAATAAGGAAAATGTAATTGATAATAATTAGTATTAGTAGTAGTAATAATACAACGGTGGCCAAAAGTATTTTGGCCCCATTTAAAGTTTGTTCTAGTTAAATTTTGAACTTAGCTCATGTAAGGTTTGGCAACAATGGAAAGGCCTTTTGAATTCCTTTTGAATGATGCAATACTTTCCTTAACTAATTAAGTACCCATTGATTGTTTCGAACTGTCGTATAGGTCTATTTTGAAAATTGTTTCCTCACAATAAACCTATACGACAGTTCGAAACAATCAATGGGTACTTAATTAGTTAAGGAAAGTACTACTGTGGGCAAAAAGTATCGGGAATTTTAAATTTAAAAAATTTTGGGATTCCAATTGGAACAAATGTTTGTACTTTTAGGTTGGCACTACTATCATTAAATGTCATACGTTAAAATATTCATTAGTGTTTAAGCTACGATTAGTTTGGTACGACGCCAAATGTGCATTTGGCGATTTTGGTGCCAAAAAACGGTCAATTTCATCGAAAAAAGCCCCGCGTAGAAGTGAGTGAAACAATGTTTTCTGACTACCAGGACAAGATAAAACGCATTATTACGGGCGATGGACTGACGCTTACGACATGGAAATTACCGATCAATCGAGCGAATATCGGCTAAAGGTGAGCCGAGACCGAAAAAATCGCGTCAAATTTGCTCAAAAATCAAGGTCATGTTGACAGTTTATTTGGATTATCGTGTTGTAGTTCATTATAAATTCCTTCCGACCGACCAAACTGTCAACAAGGAATATTGTTTGAGAGATTTGCGTCGTTTGCGCGAAGCTATGCGTAAAAAGACGCCAGAACTATGGGCTGACAACTCATGGTTCTTGCAACACGATAATGCGCCCTCTCATACTGCCCCTGTTCTTCGTGACCATTTTGCCAAAAACTCGACCAAAATTTTCCCACAGCTACCTTTTTCGCCTGATTTATCTTCGTGTGACCTCTGGCTATTTTCTAAGCTCAAAAGACCACTCCGAGGACACCGTTTCGAGTCGATTGAGGAGATTCAACCAAAATCGCCAATTGCACTTTTGGCGTCGTACAAAACTAATCGTAGCTTAAACACTAATGAATATTTTAACGTATAATTTTGCACAGATGTTAGTGATAGTAGTGCCAACCTAAAAGTACAAACATTTGTTCCAATTGGAATCCCAAAATTTTTTAAATTTAAAATTCCCGATACTTTTTGCCCACAGTAGTATTGCATCATTCAAAAGGAATTCAAAAGGCCTTTCCATTGTTGCCAAACCTTACATGAGCTAAGTTCAAAATTTGACTCGAACTAACTTTAAATGGGGCCAAAATACTTCTGGCCACCGTTGCTTATAATACAATAAATTATAGTTATATTTACATACGTATTTGATTTATTTACTTCGAATTATTGTATAAAATCATATGGTTCCCTAACGAAAACGCACAAAAAAAACGTTAGGGAATCATTGAGGAATTTTTAGCAAAATTCCTGGAAGATTCCCTAGCGAAAATGCACAAAAAAAACGTTAGGGAATCATTGAGGAATTTTTAGCAAAATTCCTGGGGGATTCCCTAGCGACATTCGCATAAGAATCGTTAGGGAATCATTGAGGAATTTTCAGCAAAATTCCTGGGAGATTCCCTAGCGAAAATCGCATAAGAATCGTTAGGGAATCATTGAGGAATTTTCAGCAAAATTCCTGGGAGATTCCCTAGCGAAAATCGCATAAGAATCGTTAGGGAATCATTGAGGAATTTTCAGCAAAATTCCTGGAAGATTCCCTCGCGAAAATGGCAAAAGAATCGTTAAGGAATCATTGGGGAATTCTCGGCAGAGTTCCCCAAGGTTTCCCTAACGAGAAACGTAAAAGAATCTCTATGGAGAGTTCCCTTTTCCTCAATCGTAGGACTTCGCAATGTTAAAGTCCCTAAGGAATTTCATACAAAATCCCTATGGATTCCTTAAGCATAGGGAAACATTCCCTAATGATTCTTTTGACATTCCTTTGTGAATGTGTCTGAAGGGAATTCCATACATATACACAATCACATACACAAAACGCACAACACATTTCCAAAATAAAAAAAACCCACAAGCACTGTAATAATTTATTCGGATTTTATATCCGAATAGCACAACCCAAATTAAGTGACAAATAAGCATAAAGTAAACAACGTTATCGACCCTGCCGCCACAATCATCGATAACGTTTCCATTTCGCATGCATCTGATTCATCGCACAATTGCTTGCGTTGCATTATTATTGCATTATTAAAGAACGCGACATCCAAATATACATACATATAACTACAATATACATATCGAGTGCTAATTTTTATTCTTCCTACTAATACTCAGGTGGACGCACACACTTGTTCAAGCATTTATAACAATCTATACAATAAAACAATAATAACAGTGGCCAGCAAAGAGATAAAATTTTAAATTACAAGAGATGCATTTTCAATAAACGGCCGCAAATAAATAAATAAATAACCCCAACATAAATCATTAAACGAACAGTGATGTGGCAGTAACGAGTCGACTACATTCCGTGATCACTCGACTGCACAATTAATAAAATTCCAATAAATTGTTGTTTTCTTCTACTAACAATTGCTGCGCACTCGATATATATATATTATAATATATTTACTATATTTATTATTTCCTCCAAACTTTTCCGCCAAAAATATCGAACACTTCATTTTGTTGAAACTATCGTACAATCGTTTTCCACTTTTGTTCGATACAAATCCTGCAAAGACAATTCAAAATTATTTTGCCAACACTATCTTGTTGTAAGATCCGTCCAGTAATACAAAAGATAGTTTAATTTTTCGACATTTAATTTATTTGTTATTTGAAAACCTGCATTTAACTATCTAGTAATTAGTTAATCCTCCGTTATTGCGCTCTCAACTAAAATTTAATTTGAGATTCCACTTCGAATATATTTCATTTTTTCCAACTTTTGCGAATATTTTCTAAGCCAAGCAACTGGTAGCGAGGTATGCCAGGAGGATCCGATCGTGACCCCGCAAGGCAATTAAAGGTTCCTCCTTCCCGCGCGGTGAGGCGTAGCAGCTCCAATTCGCCAATTCCACCACCTAAGCTTCCTGCTGCCCGCACCGTCAGACGTAGTACTTCCAATTCACCAATTCCACCGTCCAACGTTCCTGCCCAGAGCCCAATCGGTACTCGATCTCAAGTCCAGAAACAATCCGTTAGTACTATGGCACTGTCCGACTTCACGTCTCTCGCAGATCGACTTAGCCAATTTGAGGCAAAACTCGACTCTGCATCAATTTCTGAAGAAGATTTCTATGCACTCGAAATCCGTCGAAATCGCATCACATCTCTGTGGGAGAAAATCGATGACGAGTATGGACGTTGTTCCAAGGTACTCAGTAAATCGTCCTCAAGTATCGATTCCCAGGCGCTCGAGTCAAGATTTGATAGTTGCTATATGGTGTATGAGCGAAGCCTAGCCAAACTGAACAGGTTGATTGATCAAGCATCCACTTCCAGCAGCAAATCTCAACCAGATCCGAAGTTTTCGTCCGATCTAGATGGTTGTCGTATTCCTCCATGCGACACTGAGGTGTTTCATGGAGATTATCTCCAGTGGCCCACGTTTAGGGATCTGTTCTCGGCAATTTACGGCAATAACCCACGGCTTACTCAAGTCGAGAAGCTGTTCCATTTGAACGCCAAAACTGGAGGGGAAGCCAAGAAACTGGTAGCCAAGTCTCGACTCACGCATTCCGGTTTTGAATCCGCGTGGAAAGCCTTAACAAAACGATACGAGAACAAGCGAAAGATAGTCAATAGTCAGCTGAAGCTCCTTTCCAAAGTGGAGGCTGTAACTACTGAGTCTGCTGCGGGCTTGAAAGAACTCCAATCAGCCATCGAATGTGGCCTTGAAGCTCTTGAACAGGCTCATGTTTCCACTGAAAACTGGGATTGCCTTATAGTTTTCTTTTGTGCATCCAAATTGCCTCCATTCACGCGCTCCTTGTGGGAGCAGTCCCTAGATGACAAATCCGAAATCCCCCTTTGGAAGGAAATGAACCGATTTATTTGCGAACGCTATAGGGCGTTAGAAGAACAAGAAGACGATAATCCATCTCCATTTAAATCTTCAAAGACAAGCCAAGATCGTAATCCAACAAGCTCTAGAAAGGTTAACGCATTCGAAGCTAACGTATCCTTTAAAGTCCGACAATGCGATCTCTGCTCCAAAGAGAATCATCCAGCTCGCGTATGTCCTCGTTTCCTCCAGATGACGGTTAATGAACGATCCGATTATATTAAGCAGAAGAAACTCTGTCTTAATTGCTTCGCTAGAGGACATCAACTACGGGATTGCCCGAGTGCACATAATTGCTATACGTGCAAGGGACGTCATCATACATTACTCCATAAGCACGATTCCACAGTGGCTGCCTCTACTTCCAACACATCGAATATACAGTCCACTTCTTCCTCTTCGCAGCCACCGGCGAATCTACAGAACTTTTTTGCGAAAAACACGCAAGGTGTGCTTTTAGGCACAGCATTAATGAACATTTCGCATTTAGGTGTACATTACCCAGCTCGCGCTCTGATAGATTCCGGGTCAGAGGCCACATTCATTTCTGAAAGAATGGTCAAGTTGATGAAAATGCCTCATCAAACGGTGAATGCTCACGTGTCGGGTCTCAACGAAGCTGTTGCAGCCCAAACACGCAAGCTTTGCCATTTCCGTATTGTTCCGTCAGACAGGCCACGTTTGCAAATTGACGTATCCGCCTATGTCCTTCCAAAGCTGGCCGGCGATTTGCCAGCCTGTTCCATTCAAGACTGCGTCTTATCAGGCCTGCCCGATATAAGACTCGCAGATCCATCCTTCTACAAAAGCGCGCAAATAGATGTGCTCATCGGAGCCGATGTGCTGCCTTCCATTCTTTTGAGCGGATTCCGCCCCAATATTTGCGGCACACTCGTAGGCCAAGAAACAATTTTCGGCTGGATCTTGACAGGCCCAATTCCGACTCATTCCAATATTGCGATCTCATCTTTCTCCACGCAAATATCCGTTTGCCCAGATCCTGCACTTGATGAGCTGCTCACAAATTTTTGGGAGGTGGAGGATCTGCCAGGAGATGTGGCCGAAGAATCCGAGACCCTTTGTGAGCAGAATTTTATGAAAACAACGAGAAGAGACGATAGCGGCAGATATATTGTGACTCTGCCATTTAGGGATCCAGAAGATGTTCAATTGGGACATTCCAGATCCATTGCTTTGGCCCAGTTTATGAAGAATGAGCATCGATTGTTAAAGTCCCCACTCCTAAAACAAGAGTATGATGCTGTAATTCAAGAGTACGCAGACCTGGGTCACATGAGACAGGTGTGTCCCACGGCGCAAAGTACGCAGAGTTTTTACCTTCCTCATCATGCCGTCCTTAAACCAGAAAGCACTACCACAAAGGTTCGAGTTGTCTTTAATGCCTCGTGCAAATCTACGAATGGCCTAAGTTTGAACGACGTTTTGTATCCAGGTCCAATTCTCCAATCCGATTTGACTCTTCAGCTGCTAAAATGGCGGTTCTTCCAGTTCGTGTTCAATGCGGACATTACGAAAATGTACCGTCAAATCAATGTCGATCCGAGGCATACGCCTTTTCAACGCATCCTATTCCGTAATTCTGAAGGCAACATATGCGATTACGAATTAAACACTGTCACCTTTGGTGTCAATTGTGCGCCATTCCTGGCCCTCCGTGTCCTTAAGCAATTGTCCAATGATGTGAAAGCCCAATATCCGCTTGCAAGTGACATCATTTCACAGAACATGTATGTAGACGACGTTCTTGCAGGAGCGCACACGAAAGAGCAAGCTGTCCTAGCAATCCGTGAACTTCGAACAGCGCTCGAATCCGCTGGCTTTCCCTTGAGAAAATGGACAGCCAACGACAAGGGCTTGTTAGTACAAATTCCCAAGGAGCATCTTCTCCGAGCTGATTTTTTAGAGATTGAAGAATCCAGTATCGCGAAAACTCTAGGCATCCGATGGCAAGCAAATACTGACGAATTCCTTTTCGCCCCTTCTGCGCTACCGTCGAAAACATCATTTACCAAGCGTGAGGTTCTTTCGCAAATCGCCCGTTTGTTCGATCCCGCAGGTTGGTTGGCACCGGTAATCGTCCAAGCCAAGATTTTTATGCAAGAAATCTGGCTTCATGATCTCGCTTGGGACGATGACCTGCCAGATCAACTGGTTCGGCGGTGGCTCGAATTTCTCGAAAACTATCCCCTTCTCGGAGACATACGCATTCCAAGGTGGATCCAGTTCCGTCCCAAGGCAAAGGTTCAATTCCACGGCTTTTGCGATGCTTCACAGCGTGCTTATGGGGCAGCGCTTTACATGCGCATTGATATAAATGGTCAGGTCTCTAGCCACCTTCTCACATCCAAGACCAGAGTTGCTCCAGTTAAAACAGTTTCCTTGCCTCGGTTAGAGCTATGTGGCGCCGTTCTTCTCGCTGATCTGGCATCTGTCCGAATTCCTCAGCTATTTGACCAAGAGGTCGAAACATATTATTGGACAGACTCCACAATTGTGCTCGCGTGGTTAAGCAAGGTCCCATGCAAATGGACTACCTTCGTCGCGAACCGCGTGGCGAAGATCACTCGATCTACCGGATCACCAGGCAACTGGTCGCATGTTCGCTCCGAACATAATCCAGCTGATTTGGCTAGTCGCGGTGTGACCCCAACCGAGCTCATCAATAGTTCATTGTGGTGGCACGGACCCGAATGGTTGGTGTGTCCACCAGACCAGTGGCCCGCTTCAACCGCAGAAATCCCTGATTCAATCCCTGAGCAACGCGCTGTCAAATGCAATATTGCACAACTGCCCTCCGATGGTATTTTTGATCGATTCTCCAAATTCAATAAAGCGCTAAGGATCACAGCTTATGTTCTGCGTTTTATTAAACGCTCCCGAAAATTAAGTACCGGCTTTCCAGCTGAGCTTTCCAATCATGAACTTTCAGATGCCCATGACTTATTCCTTCGATACACTCAAATGAGAGAATTCCAACAGGAATATGACTGCTTGCAAGACAAGAAGCAAGTGGCACGGTCGAGCAGTATCCTTAACTTGAATCCGTACCTAGACCAAAACGGTATACTCCGGTCTTGTGGGCGTCTGAAAGCGTCCGAATCCCTAAGTTATGATGAGCGACATCCTATTCTACTTCCGTACAATTGCCATTTTACCCGGCTCTTAGCCCATTTCGTCCATGCGATTTCCCTTCATGGAGGAAATCAATTAATGATGAGGCTCATCCGAGCCAAATATTGGATTCCAAAACTGAAAACTCTCCTCAAGTCCATCGTGCGTTCCTGCAGGGTGTGCATTGTACACCGAAAGAAACTCCAAATTCAGATGATGGGTAATCTGCCAACTGAAAGGGCCACCTTCTCTAAACCCTTCTATCATACGGGTGTTGATTTTGCAGGTCCGTTCGATATAAAGAATTACACAGGTCGCGCGTGCCTCATCACCAAGGGTTACGTCTGTGTCTTTGTGTGCTTTAGCACCAGGGCTATCCACTTAGAGCCCACCTCCGATTTATCTTCTGAAAAGTTTCTAGCCGCCTTCGCGAGGTTCGTAGCGAGGCGCGGCTGTCCATACCGTATGCATTCCGACAACGGTAAAAACTTCGTAGGCGCATCCAAGATCTTGACACGCGAGTTCCTAGAAGCGACCAAGACTCTCATCATTTCCAAATTTGCCCATCACAGGTTGTCGTGGCACTTCAATCCTCCAGGCGCTCCACATATGGGCGGCCTTTGGGAAGCGGGAGTGAAAAGTTTTAAGACTTTATTCTACAAGTCGACATCCGCCTCGAAATATACGTTCGAAGAATTCGCCACCTTGTTGAGTAAAGTTGAATCATGTCTAAATTCCAGACCCATCTCTCCGATGTCAGAAGATCCCACGGATCTTTTGGCACTCACTCCTGGACATTTCCTTATTGGTGGCCCTCTCGTCTCCCTAGCTGAACCTGCGATCAACGAGCCCGCTGTGTCCATCATAAACCGATGGCAGCGGCTAAAGGCGATCAATCAGCAATTCTGCCATCGCTGGCGAGAAGAATATTTGAAGGAGCTACATAAGCGCAACAAATGGCAATTTCCCGATCGAAACCTCCAAGTTGGCGACCTAGTTATCGTCAAGGAAGATAACCTGCCTTCGAACGAATGGCGTCTTGGGCGCGTTCTCGCCGTCTATCCCGGAGCTGACGACAAGGTCCGTGTGGTCGATGTCCAGACTGCCCACGGGGTTGTCAAACGGCCAATAGTTAAACTATTATTCCTACCCGTCGATCCCGACACTCCTAAGCGACAATAATTGTTTATTTAATTTAATAATTCCAGCGTTTCTACTTCCAGCACACAATTTATTTACAATCCCAATGGCACCCCGCAGATCTCACGCTCAATCGCTGGAGGACAGACGAGCTCGAGGAACTGCGTCCTTCCGATGCCGAGTCTGTCGAGGCATCCATCCGCTACGGCAATGTAAGCGCTTCCTGCGTCTCACGGCAGAGAAACGGCTCCGCGCGGTGCTCCTCAACAAGTACTGTGCGAACTGCCTAGCGCATCAGCACTCCGGGCCGTCCTGCCGAAGTCGCGATAGATGTCGCGTCTGCTGTCAGCCACATCACACTCTGCTGCATTTTCATGAGACAGATCGTCCCGCCACTCCACGCACTCGGTCTCCCGCCAACACGCGGGCTCCCTCCAACTCCCGGTCTCCCTCCAACTCCAGAAACCCGCCTACGCTGACTTCACTGCTTCAGTTGAAGAGTGTGAACGTGCTGCCCACGGCTATCGTGCGCATCCATAATGGAGAGAAGACCTTCGATCTGAGGGCTCTTATCGATCCATGCGCAGCGGTCAGCAAGATCAACGCCTCTCTCGCGTCAACACTCAAGCTGCAACATATCAGCGTAGGTGAGGACCGGGTATGTTCGGCCATCGTGAGTCCAGTCACAAGTGCTGAGCCAAACTTCGAGGCTGTCTTCAAAATGGAACCGGATCTTCAATTCCGGACTCCTCTGCGTGCGCTGGGGGATGGAGTGCGTGAACGCTTTCAGACCTTAGCGCTCGCAGACGATCATTTCCATCGGCCGTGCACTGTCGCCATGATACTGGGTTCCGATGTCTATCCAAGCATTATTCGCGAGGGCTTCATGCCCAGCCAGAGTGGCCTTCCAATCGCCCAAAGCACCATCTTTGGATGGATTCTGTCCGGACCATGCAGCCTTTGAAAACGTGCCCCCCTCTCTCAGTTTTCTTGCCAC
>JBAMBL010000213.1:0-258221 GCA_037043405.1 Drosophila subquinaria
GTAAAAGATATTAATAAATTCTAAATACATCACTGCGGACGGCAGTCCGCGCTAGTGACGGAAGCAGCACGAAGTGTGCGAAAGCGACTAGCATATATACACAGGAAGAATGGAAAATTTGCTATGACTGTCCGATCAGGTCACATTATATACCGATCGAAAGGTATTTAACTTTCAAATGTGCATACTAAGACTTTTGGAAACTCACCTGGTTCGTGAGATAAACAGGTGTAAGTGGGAGAGGAAAAATTAAAATGATTGAAGCAAATGGGGCCGTTGGAGCCTTTTTGATTTTTATTTTAATTGTTTATTATTCTAATTAAAAATACGCATTGAATGACACCTCAATCATAAAAATCCGACAACTCGTTCAAAAGATAAATAATTTTGAAATTTTTAGTGGCCTTCCGAAAATGAGATGAAAAGTCAGTTTGTCTGTTTGGATCAAATCGTTGATTTAAGCCTAGTACCGACGTGAGATAAAAGGCCTAGCGTAAGTCAAAGTTCATATAAAAAAAACGATAGCGGAAAGCGAAAAAGAAGAAGACGACATTTATCTCCGGTTGTCGGTCCGGACGTCAACTAAACTGAAACTAAAAACGGAGTTGCCAGATAAGGAACGGGCGTTATCCAGCACTGTTTGCATTTAGCTGACAGGCCCAGCGAAACATCGAACTGTTTAGAGTTTCGCTATCTATCTATCTCACTCTCTCACAATAACTCAAAAGAAATGGCCGGGAAATTAACAAAAAACAGCAGATTGACTCTTTTTGAAATAGCTGACAAAATTCTGCTGATTAACAAGGTGGAAAAGAGTCCAATATTTGTATTTTTTCATTAATTTAGAGGGAGAATCCACGTAAAAAGTTCTAAGGCGATGGGTGCACCCAAAATCCGCTGTGCTTGCGTGCCATCGCATATTTCTCCTCTATTAACATTAATATACAGTTTTCAATGTTTATTCTCTCCTCTTTTTATGCAAATCAGTTCTACATGTTCATATTTAAAATAAACCGCTGTTGACGCATAGAGTTACCACTCAACTTTTTGTTATTTTTTCGTGTTGCTTTGGCAACTCTGGCTTTACGCTCGTCGACAGCTAAATATTGATCATTTTCCGCCGCTAAAAATTTATCTCTCGTCGGTACTAGCCTTTAGCTTAAAAGTTTGAATGAGGAGTTGTTCCCGCTCAAAAATCTAGAAACGTTTGTTCTACGACTTTTTCGAAAATTCGCTAGTTTAGCAGGAAATCCGCTAAAACTCGCTCAAATTGAAACCCCCAAAGTATCCAAACCATAAAAGCTACAGATATGATCTATATATCGTTGGTATTTTGAAGGGCTTTTAGGCATACCTTCAAAGTTTTTTTTTGTAAAACACAGGTAAACAGGTGAAATAAGGTATTTTTCCCCACATTTTGGCGGTTTTTTAAAAAACGGCGCTAACGAATTTTTTTAGTTTTCAATGTGAATTACCTGAATATATACGTTTTACTTTGAATTGGAATACGACAACAGCAACAAAGTGTCATAGCAGCCAGAGTTTAGAGTGCTGATAGCTTTAAGCCTAGTACCGACGTGAGAAAAAAGGCCTAGCGTAAGTCAAACTCCATATAAAAAAACGCTAGCGGAAAGCGAAAAAGAAGAAGACGACATTTATCTCCGCTTGTCGGTCCGGACGTCAACTAAACTGAAACTAAAAACGGAGTTGCCAGATAAGGAACGGGCGTTATCCAGCACTGTTTGCATTTAGCTGACAGGCCCAGCGAAACATCGAACTGTTTAGAGTTTCGCTATCTATCTATCTCACTCTCTCACAATAACTCAAAAGAAATGGCCGGGAAATTAACAAAAAACAGCAGATTGGTTCTTTTCGAAACAGCAGACAAAATTCTGCTGATTAACGAGGTGGAAAAGAGGCCAATATTTGTATTTTTTTGATTAATTTATCTCCTCTTATCTCCTCTATTATCTCCTCTTTTTATCAAAATCAGCTCTGCATGTTCATATTTAAAATAAACCGCTATTGACGCATAGAGTTACCACTCAACTTTTGTTATTTTTTCGTGTTGCTTTGGCAGCTCTGGCTTTACGCTCGTCGGCAGCTAAATATTGAGCATTTTCCGCCGCTAAAAATTTCTCGCACGTCGGTACTAGGCTTTAGCGATTGACATGTGTGCTCGTAAAAGGAACCAGTGTTGCCAGACAGTTTTTTTTTGCTTGTGAGAATGCAACGCACTTTGACTTAATGTGTTTTTATTCTCATGATTATCGAGGCCATGGTACTGACGTAGACTTCTTGAAACACTAAACACCTTTTGACATAGCTATAAATGGCAAATTTCTGATATCTTATAAAAAAAATAAAGTTTTTGATCCTCGGCACATTGCGCTAAATTCTTCATACCTAATAAATATTTCTATTTTGCGCAGTGCCGAGTGACAAAATTCGTCACAAAATTGGATATCAGAAATTTTGAGAGACATGAAAATGTTTTCGTCACTAGATTTTTACCTCGTAAAGAGGTTTTTTTTTATATTTCATTCAAGCCATAAGAAAATGTTTATACAGTTTTTATTAAAGTAAACTAGTCTAAGTTAAGAACAATATTTTATAATCAACTAAACATTGGCAGAAACTGAAATTCTCGTTTTTCGAATTAGCGTTTGTATTTAAAAAATGCATCATCAATACTTGGATATCAAATTGATATTATCAACTAACTTTTTACAGATTGCTTGAACATTAACATTGACATTCGAACTATAAGAATTGTCATGACTATAACTTTAAGAAACTAATTTTAATTTTCCTAATTTACATTTTTTTTTTAATTTTCAAAATTTCACAGAGAAAAAAAAGCTTTACTAAAATGAAGCTCAAATGAACTCGAATTAAAAATTTTTGATACACTTAGAAAAATATGTCATTATAAAATTAAGCGTATCTATTCTAGATTAACGTTTTGTTCTTAATATTTGAAGATGGTTATGTACTATTTTTCTCGAATTAAGCATGTATTCAAACCGAATTTCAATTAAATTTTCCTCTTTGTGCCACAGGCTCTCCAAATTTATCAAGGAAAAGCATAACTAAATAACATAACTAAATTGTAAATGATTACTATGGTTTTGTTAAATGCTCGGATTTTTATTAAAATTTCATTTGGTTTCGATTCAGTACAAACTAAGGTTTAAGCCTCGATCGAATCAACCTCCACGGGAGCAACTGGATCAGCGGCACCGCTAGCCAACTCCTTGATCATATTGCGGCCCCAGGAGATGCGCACATCGGCACAGTTCTTGAAGGTCTCTTGGGGACCACAGCCCATAGCTCCGCTGCCATTGGAGCAGTAGCCCCAGTTGTTGCCTATAAATTGAGTCAATTTTAGTCGCGTCATTTTTTAAATTGTCATCAAGCAAACAGTCATACCTCCGACATAGGTCCAGCGAAGAACGCAATGGTTGCAGGTGAGTCCAGCGGGCAGAAGAACAGTCACATCAAACTCGCCATTCTGGGTGCCAATATTGAGTCTGTCGCTACCACCGGGGAATCGCAGACGATTCTGATTGAAGCACTCCTCGGACTCGCGGCCAAAGACATCCAGATTGCACAGATGGAACTCAAAGTGACCCAGGTGGTTAGCGGAGAGCTTAATACCCACTCTGATCGAATTGCCGGCGCCATAGCCCTTGGTGATGACACCTGATCCTCCAAACTGTCCGCCAATCTCGTTGGGGCGGGGCTGCCTTGCGGCATAATTGTCTCCACACAATCCACACCTTCCACCGTTGTTGGTCATAGTCTGAATAGGTGAAATGGTGAATGTTAATTTCATGATTCAAAGTCGATTTGAATACTAAGCACTCACACTCAGACCACCACAGAAGAGCTCGTTGTCGTTATAGTTGGTGGGTGCAGAGCCATCGAAACGCCAACGGGAGGAACGACTTGGGGGATTGAGCATCATGCCGTGAGCATCGATCTGATGCAGGCCAATGGCCAAAAGGAGAACCACACTGAGAAGGTACTTCATAATGCCAGTAATTTCACTTTTACTTTCACTTTGCCTGCTACTAAGCCAGCACAGGCTTTATATTCGTTTAATTCCCACATTGTGTGGGTCCGATTATCGCCTGAAGAGTTTTACAATGGCCATTGAACTGATTATTTATCAATCATACATCAGAAACGTGAATAATTATTTAAATCATCTGCTAAAGATATTTCTAGTATACTTGTGCGCCTGTGCAAGTCCAAGTTCTCAAGGAACCTCAGATAACCATCTTTAAGTGGTGCACTAAAAATTATCATAAAACTGTCACTGAAATGCAATCGGCATGTGCAGAATTTAAGTCATACCTATTTATAGATACGAGTTTATTTAAATTCCGTAAATCTACCGAAGTGCAAAGCAATTTGTAGGGGTCCCATAGATCTTCGTATTAGCTTATCATCAATAAGCACTCGTACATTCATTCATTGTTCATCTGTTTGTTTACTCAATCTTATCAGCGTTACCAATAATAATTACCTGATTTTGAAAATGTAACCAGCTGATTACGATCGATTTTGTGATTAAGCTCACCGTAGTAGTTCTAAAAGTAGTTCTTTTAATTTATTTTCTCAATTTATAATAATTAGAAAATGATTTATTAATGAATTCTTAAAAAGATGTTAATCCAGATGTAAAAGCAATTGAAAGTAGAACAACAGCACGCTATCATAATATATAATATATTACTGGGCTCCAACCCCTGATCGCTTCGCTCACCAGCCCTCGGCCCGCTTCGCTCGCAGAATTCAAAGTTCAAATAGAGAAACCCTTTTGATATTTTTCTCTAATAAACTACTGTACAATCTCGATTATTTAAAATTTGTCAATTCGGACAGCCCGAAATTTTTTTCTTTAAAATATTCTTAATCTGACGAATGATTTTGATTTTATCAGAGGTAACAGACAGTCCCAAATATACAATCTGTGACTTTGGTTAAGATATCTTAATTCACAAAAAAGTTTTTCATACAAAGCGATTCCCTGAACTTTGACCAATTTACAGGTCGAGTTTCGCAGACGCTGTCTTATTACACGACAAAATTGTCTCGGTTAAGCTCTGTGAAAATTTCAGCTTTCTATGCTTAACCGTTTGGCCTACACGTTGATATATCAATCAGGCAGTCAGTCAGGACATAGAGTTTATATATATAGATAAGAAAATTCTTTCCACAGTTTTTGGCTTATACGGTTATTTTATTTATGTGAAATAAAACTTTGTGAACAATAAATAAGCGGTTTAATCCATTACAAAAAACAAACTAAATAATGATTAATATTGATTGACGTCGATTATATATTTTAGTTTCATTAATGCTAATATGTATCTCTAATACTAAAAAAAATTAAAATAAACAAACTTTTAATTCAAAAAGTCAAAAGCTACCCAGTGGACCAAAACTTTGTAAATGAACTCAAAAGCGACAGTGTTTCGTGGATTTCCTCTTTAAGATGTGAAAACGATAAGCATCTTTCGATCAGTTTGTGATAGTAAATGTTTTAAATGCAATTGCTCATAAAATGATCGGTTTTGAACCCTTAAAATATCTTTTGCGATCCTTTTTAATATTGAAAACGATACACTATTAATTTTAAGAATAAATGTTATTTTTCCGATCATTTAGTTATTATTTTATTATATTCAGGGATTAAAACCGAAACGAATATCGGTTTCAGTTACGGTTTCGGTTATGTTCGCATTTAGGTTTTCGGCAATCGGTTACGCAAAATCTTTAAATTAAGGTTTCGTAACGGTGAACCGGTTTTTGTATGTTTCGGTTTTAAAATACCGGTATGGTTTCGGATAAAAAAAAATTTTTTTTGTGCAAAAATATAATTACATACATATATTAATAATATAATAATAATAATTAAAAAAGTGTTTCATTCACACATTTATTTCATATATTCTTTCAGTTTTTATGTAGTTTAGTTACATTTTAACAATTTTAATATTTCATTTGCGCTTATTCAGTGCTATAAAAGTTCGATCATGAATATCACAAATAAAAATTCTTAATTAAACATAAGAAAATTAAAATCAAAAATCAAAATTAAAAATGAAAAAATAATTTTTTTTTTATTTCGGCTTACAGAGTTTTGGCTTAAAGGTTTCGGTCAATTGGAAATTTTTTTTTTCAGTTACGGTTTCAGTTACGGTTTTAAACTTCAATCGGTTTTTACCGGTTATCGGTTTCGGTTAGGGCTTAAATCCCTGATTATAATTGATATTTAAAAAGGTACATTAAATTATGCTCCCAGTCGTGCGCCTTTTGTGTGATCTGCATGCTGCCCCCTTCGCATCCTTTAGCTGTACAAATATAAAATATCAATAATTAATATACACTCACTTATAATCATTTAACATACAAAGGTGGTCAAAAGTATTTACACAACACTTAAAGTTAATTGTACTCGTAGTTTGAGCTTACTTCATATAAAGTTTGGTATCAATGGAAAGGTCTTTTGAATTCCTTTCAAATGATACAAAAACTTGCTTAACCCGTTAAGTACCCACTGATAAAATTGAGTTTTTGTAAAAGTCAATTTTTTTGACTTTTTTCTGGGTCTCAAACAAAAAATGTTTTGATGCAAAAAGTTTTTTCAAACAATTTAAATAGTAACTGCAAAAAAAATTTTTAAAAAATCTTTTTGCTAGTATTTTTAATAATTTCTTGAAAACTGCCAAAAAGGCACTTTTTGCACGAAAATGAGGAAAAAGTGCCTTTTTGGCAGTTTTCAAAAAATTATTAAAAATACTAGCAAAAAGATTTTTTAAAATTTTTTTTTGCAGTTACTATTTAAATTGTTTGAAAAAACTTATTCTGGGTTGCCACAGAAATCTTTTTCACCTGAAAAATGACGTAAATTTCATACAAATGTACGTCAAATTCAGGTGAAAGAGATTTCTGTGGCACCCCAGATTGCATCAAAACATTTTTTGTTTGAGACCCAGGAAAAAAGTCAAAAAAATTGACTTTTACAAAAACTCAATTTTATCAGTGGGTACTTAACGGGTTAAACAAGTTTTTGTATCATTTGAAAGGAATTCAAAAGACCTTTCCATTGATACCAAACTTTACATGAAGTAAGCTCAAATTACGAGTACAATTAACTTTAAGTGTTGTGTAAATACTTTTGACCACCCCTGTATATCTAATTATTTACTTTCTTTATTAAATTTTATATTCGCACATAGACCGTGTGCTCGTGCAGATTTCCGAGAAAAAACACACTAGGAACAATTGCCATGCAATTTGTGTTGTGTCTTGTGTCGAAACTTACCATTTCTATTCTGGTCCGCAGATGCGACGCGATGCGTCACACACGACACAACGAAAATATTGTGTTGCAACATGACATGACTCGCTCCACGCTCTCTCGCTTACGATCCTTTCTCTGTCCATTTACAGGCTCGACAACGAATGTTTAGCGAAAGTTTGATCGTCGCACGTTAATTGAGCGTCATTTTTCAGTTTTTAAGCCAGTTTAATAGCTATGGGCAAGACTCTCGCTTAGCTCTCACTGCTTGGTACCCTAGGCTTATACTTTCAGGCGGATTGAAGAAATTTGTAAGTATACACATTTGTCTATGTTAAATGCTCTTATTTTATTATTTGGTCTCGATTCAGTACAAAATGTTAAGGTATTTAAGTCTCGTTTAAGCCTCGATCGAATCAACCTCCACGGGAGCAACTGGATCAGCGGCACCGCTAGCCAACTCCTTGATCATATTGCGGCCCCAGGAGATGCGCACATCGGCACAGTTCTTGAAGGTCTCTTGGGGACCACAGCCCATAGCTCCGCTGCCATTGGAGCAGTAGCCCCAGTTGTTGCCTATAAATTGAGTCAATTTTAGTCGCGTACTTTTTTAAATTGTCATCAAGCAAACAGTCATACCTCCGACATAGGTCCAGCGAAGAACGCAATGGTTGCAGGTGAGTCCAGCGGGCAGAAGAACAGTCACATCGAACTCGCCGTTCTGGGTGCCAATATTGAGTCTGTCGCTACCACCGGGGAATCGCAGACGATTCTGATTGAAGCACTCCTCGGACTCGCGGCCAAAGACATCCAAGTTGCACAGATGGAACTCAAAGTGACCCAGGTGGTTAGCGGAGAGCTTAATACCCACTCTGATCGAATTGCCGGCACCATAACCCTTGGTGATGACACCTGAACCTCCAAACTGACCGCCAATCTCGTTGGGGCGGGGCTGCCTTGCGGCATAATTGTCTCCACACAATCCACACCTTCCACCGTTGTTGGTCATAGTCTGAATAGGTGAAATAGTGAATGTTAATTTCTTGATTCAAAGTCGATTTGAATACTAAGCACTCACACTCAGACCACCACAGAAGAGCTCGTTGTCGTTATAGTTGGTGGGTGCAGAGCCATCGAAACGCCAACGGGAGGAACGACTTGGGGGATTGAGCATCATGCCGTGAGCATCGATCTGATGCAGGCCAATGGCCAAGAGGAGAACCACACTGAGAAGGTACTTCATAATGCTAGTAATTTCACTTTTACTTTCACTTTGCCTGCTACTGAGCCAGCACAGGCTTTATATTCGTTCAATTCCCACATTGTGTGGGGTCCGATAATAACCTGAAGAGTTTTACGATGTTCATTGAACTGATTATTTATCAATCATACATCAGAAACGTGAATAATTATTAAAATCATCTGCTAAAGATATTTCTAGTATACTTGTGCGCCTGTGCAAGTCCAAGTTCTCAAGGAACCTCAGATAACCATCTTTAAGTGGCGCACTAAAAATGATCATAAAACTGTCACTGAAATGCAATCGGCATGTGCAAAATTTAAGTCATACCTATTTATAGATACGAGTATATTTAAATTCCGTAAATCTACCGAAATCGAAAGTGCAAAGCAATTTGTTGGGGTCCCATAGATCTTCGTATTAGCTTATCATCAATAAGCACTTGACATTCTTTAATTGTACATCTGTTTGTTTACTCAAACTTATCAGCGTTACCGATAATAACTACCTGATTTTGAAAATATAACGAGCTGATTAAACGCAGTATTTACGATCGATTTTGTGATAAAAGAATTTTTCTATTCATTAATGAATTCTTAAAAAAATGTTAATCCATATGTAAAAGCAACTGAAAGAAAAAAAATCTATATCCATCTATTTCTATCTATGTAAATATAATATATAATATATAAAATATTTTACAATAAAATCTTCGAAAAATGCCTAACATATTTAAATTCATATTTTTCTTGCTTAAAAAGAACGACTTTTATGTTTTAATTAGTCACTTCTCGAATATTTACCATCTCAAATTTGGTAATTTAATTTCTCAATTAGCTACTGAGCCACTAAAATTATTGGATTTTTCAAGTTTTATTCACAACGCTGCTGATTTTCTTATAGCATCTTTTCCACTCAAGTCTTTGAAAAACATTCAATAATCTTTATTCCCTGATCGAGTTATAGGACCCGAAGAAACCTTTGCATCCATTGCCCATGCTAATGTGCTCAATAGTATGTGTTTTTAGCTCTGTTGATAGACTAACATATTTGTTGATATAATTTTTTAAGAAAAATATACAGGCCTGTTCCGGTTTTCACTTTCGGTAAGATTTTGCGGAAGTGAATTTCCTTAACCTGCTCTAATATCATTTCGGTGAAATTCTGCGGATTGATATCACTTTGAGTTGATAAGTTTAAGTCGGATAAAGTGAAAAACGATCATTTTTAAATTCATAGGTTAAGTTCAAAGCGAATAAATGCATTTCACTAAATGCTATAAAATGAAAAGTGAAAACCGGAACAGGCCTGATAAAAAATTTAAATTTTTCTTTCACATTTTTTGGCTTTTACGGTTATATTATTTATGTTGACTAAAACATTATCAGCAATAAATACGCGATTTAATCCATTACAAAAAACCAATTAGATATTCATTAAAATTGATTGACATTGATTATATATTTTTAAAGCTTTTCCTTTTTTCTAATACTAAAAAAATTTAAAAAGACCAAACATTTTAGCCATAAAGTCAAAAAAATCCAGCTGATCAAAGCTTCGTTAATGATGATGATAAAATACGATAATTTTCTAAGGATTTCCACTTTCATATCTGAAAACTATATCTAGTGCAATATCTTGTAAAATTACTATTTTCCCAACCTTTGTTTTCCCAACATTTTATTGCAAACGATACACAATTAATATTAAAAATAAATGCAAAATTTTATTTTTCCGATCATTTAATATTTAATTATAATTGATATTTAAAAAAGTACATTAAATGATGCTCCCACTCTTGCGCCTTTTGTGTGATCAGCATGCTGCCCTTCATCGCAATCTTTCGCTTGTGGTTCCTGTACAAAAATAATACAATGTGTAATTAATTAACATGCACTCACTTATAATAATTAAACATACATACACTGATAAAAAAAAGGATCTAAAATCAAGATTTTGGTCTCAGAACTAAGAACATTGGTCTAAAAAATGCGTCGAGAACATGAAAATCTTGAAGTAAGAAAACACATCTTGATTCTAAGAACATTTTAATTAAGACCAAGTTCTTATTTTTAAAACCATAAATTCTTATATTTTCAAGACCACAATTCTTATTATACGAATAAAATTTATTATTTTTTTAAGATTATGTGTTCTTATTTTAAGACCAAAAAGTTTTGAATACTCAAGACAAAAAATCTCAAATTAAGATTAAGCTTCTTAACAATTTAAGAAGCATGAAGTAAGTTTAAGTTAACTAAACAACAAAAATAATTCACAAAGCACTTGCAGAACGCAAGGAGCATGGCTCGGTATACAGCTGTTTCAAGAGATGCCAATCTCTATCATCAGTACCGTTGTGCTGACTTGACCAGCGATCCAAGCCTAATGTCATCTTTGAGAAGCCAGAACCAGTTGTGAATTATTGGTCTCAAGAAGTGAAACAATTTTAAGATTTTTGTTCTTATTTTAAGAGAAAAAGATCTAAGTTCTAAGATTTTTATTCTTATATTAAGAACTTAACCTTTTTTAGAATAATATTCTTAGTTTTAGTAATTTGGTCTTAAAATGGTCTTATATTAAGAACAAAATATTTAAATTTGAGACCTTTATTCTTATATTAAGAACTTACGATTTTCAAGATTATTGTTCTTAGTTTTAGTAATTTGGTCTTAAAATATTCTTATTTCAAGAACAAAATATTTAAGATGAATGTTCTTGATTTTAGAAAGTGGTCTTTTTTTTCAGTGTATTAATATTTACTGACTTTATTATATTTGTGATTATTCGCACACAGACCGGGTTTTCGTGCAGATTTTCGGAAAATGACACAGCATGCACAAGGGCAGAGCGAAAAGAAACACACTAGGAACAATTGCCATTCAATTTGTGTTGTGTCTTGTGCCGAAACTTACTACAGTCGAACTTCCCTTGCTCGAATCACAATTATCCAAAGAAAGGGTTCGAGAGAGTTCTTTTTCTTAAGTTTATTAATTTTACTGCCACTCATTTAGCTCGAGTTAGAGAAAAAGTCAAGTTAAAGAAGTTCGAATTATGGAAGTTTAACTGTATTTTTATCCCGGTCCGCAGATGCGACGTGACGCGTCACACACGACACAACGAAAATTTTTCGTTGCAACATGACAAGACTTCGTTCATGACTGTTTTCTGCACTTTAAAGAAGTTTTTAAGTATATACATTTGTCTATGTTAAATGCTCATATTTTATTATTTGGTTTCGATTCAGTACAAAATGTTAAGGTATTTAAGTCTCGTTTAAGCCTCGATCGAATCAACCTCCACGGGAGCAACTGGATCAGCGGCACCGCTAGCCAACTCCTTGATCAAATTGCGACCCCAGGAGATGCGCACATCGGCACAGTTCTTGAAGGTCTCTTGAGGACCACAGCCCAAAGCTCCGCTGCCATTTCCGCACTGGCCCCAGTTGTTGGCTGTAAAAGTTTCAATTGTCAGTCAATTAAATACTTTAAATTCTTAGCAAAGAGAAGTCATACCTCCGACATAGGTCCAGCGAAGAACGCAATGGTTGCAGGTGAGTCCAGCAGGCAAAAGAACAGTCACATCGAATTCGCCACTCTGGGTGCCAATATTGAGTCTGTCGCTGCCATCAGGGAATCGGAGACGATTCTGATTGAAGCACTCCTCGGACTCGCGGCCAAAGGCATCCAGGTTGCACAAGTTGAACTCAAAGTGACCCAAGTGGTTAGTGGTGATTTTAACGCCCACCTTGATGGCATTAGCGGCACCGTAGCTCTTGGTGATGACACCTGATCCGCCAATGCTGCCACCAATTTCGTTGGCACGGGGCTGGGCAGCCAAATAGTTGTCGCCACACAGTCCACACTTTCCACCGTTGTTGGCCTGGGTCTGAGTGATTCAAACAGTAATCAAATGGTGAATATTAGTTTTAGGAACCACAATCTATGATCAATTTTCTGCAGACTTACATTCATACCGCCGCAGAAGAGCTCATTGTCGTTATAGTTGGTGGGTGCAGAGCCATCGAAACGCCAACGGGAGGAACGACTTGGGGGATTGAGCATCATGCCGTGAGCATCGATCTGATGCAGGCCAATGGCCAAGAGGAGAACCACACTGAGCAGGTACTTCATTATGCTACTAATTTCACTTTCACTTTGCCTTTTTCTGAGCCAGCACAGGCTTTATATTCCAATGGCCCCAACATTATCTGGCGTTCGATTATCGCCTGAAGAGTTTTACGATGTCCATTCAATGTTATCAATTTGAGGGCAACATACATCATACACGTGAATAAATAATAATATTATCATCTCTTATAGATATAGAGAGCCCGTGTGCCTTGTGGAAGTCCAAATGCTCAGGAACCCCGGATAACCATCTTTAAGTGGCTCACTAAAAATTACCATAAAACTGTCACCGGAATGCAAACGGCAAGCAAAAAATGTCAACCATACCTATTTATAGTAATATACAAATCCGCCAAATTTACCGAAATCGAAAGTGCAAAGCAATTTGTATGCGTTCAATAGATTTACGCAAGGGCGTAGTCAGTTTTTTTTACCAGTATTTGATTTAAATACATATTCGCACTAGAAATATACATAACTAATATAATATATATTTTTTTATTTATTTATTTGAGAAGCGAAAATTTTTTCGTATTTTTACAAATTTTTACAAATACAATTAATATTAAAAAAATTTGAGATGTGTAGTATAAGGATTATCGCCTATTTACAGCTTGGGTCTTTTCAGAAATAGAGATAAAATATTAAATTAAGGATGAATTTATAACTTAAAACTAATGATAGATTCGTCTAAGATGAGATCTTCCAAGCACCACAAAAACAAATGTCAATGTTCCTGAGAGTAACTGTGGTTGCTTTTAAGTCGATATTATTAAAATACATTTTAATTTGAAAATATAATAAAGCGTTTCAAAAATCTATTTATTATGTTAAATATTACACTAATTTATTCCCCAAACTTAAAATAAATGTTTCCATACATTTTTTGAATTTAATGAAGACTAAAATTTAAAAAATGGATATTATACTTATATGATTGCCAGTAATACTTCTAGAGACTGCTTGATTTTTGAATGCAATTTAAAAAGCGATGAAAATTTAGGGTGTCAATGCTCCTTCCTGCCTACGCCTATGGATCTTCGTATAAGCTTATCATTAGCACATACATTTATAATCTACTTACTTCTACATCTGTTTATTTACTCACACTTATCAGTATTAATAATAATTATTATCTGATTTTGAAAATTTCCCGTTTTGATTACAAACTTGGGATCGGTTTTATGAATAAGCACATCAAAGAAGTTCTGAAACCAGGTCGGAATCTATTTATTAGTGAGCTATTACCATTATTTCAACATATGTATAGTTTTTAATCCATTATTTCTACAAATATATAGATATACTAGGGGGCTCCGCCCCCTGCTCGCTTTGCTCGCAAACCCCCACTCGCTTCGCTCGCACAATTGAAAAGAAGGTCTTTTGTTGTCCAGCTTAACAAACTTAAGCTGCTCGCTTCGCTCGCCAACCCGCAGCTCGCTTCGCTCGCAAAAATGTAATAGAACTTCTTTAGTTATCCGTTTTAACAAATTAATACAATATAAGGGTGTACGTCCCCTGCTCGCTTCGCTCGCAAAATTGAAAAGAAGGTCCTTAGTAGTCCGCTTTAACAAATTTATATAATATAGCATTTTTTGTAAAAAAAAACGGAAATATTCAACTTCCGCTGTCCGCGGTTTTAATGTTTCTTCTTGCTTTGGCTAAAAGTCAGATTTAGTGATTTGGCGGGAAAAATCCAGATTTGGCGGGAAAAGGCTAAATTTGGCGGGAAAAAGCTAAACTTGAAGAAAATTCAAAATTTAGCAAGAAGAGTTAATGTGTGAGTTTTCTAAGAATATCTCATACAACAAAAGAGTTTTTGATTCTAAAGGTTAACTTGCATCCGATTGATCCTATGGCAGCTATATGATATGGTCATCCGACTTTGACCAAATTTGATAAGAATGTTAGAGATAGCCCCAAACAAATAATTTGTGAGTTTGGTTGAGATATCTTAAGAAACAAAAAAGTTTTTCATACTAAAGGTTATTTTGCATCCGATTGTTCCTATGGCAGCTATATGATATAGTAACCCGACTTTGACAAAATTTGGCCAGAATGTTAAAGACAGCCCCAAACATATAATCTGTGAGTTTGGTTGAGATATCTTAAAAAACAAACAATTTTTCATACTAAAGGTTATTTTGCATCTGATTGTTCGTATGGCAGCTTTATGATATAGTAACCCGACTTTGACCAAATTTGGCCAGAATGTTAAAGACAGCCCCAAATATATTTTTTGTGAATTTGGTTGAAATATCTTAAGAAACAAAAAAGTTGTTCATACTTCAGGTTATTTTGCATCCGATTGTTCCTATGGCAACTATATGATATAGTCACCCGACTTATACCAAATTTAGTCAGAATGTAAAGGACAGTCCCAGACATACAATCTGTAAGTTTGGTTGAGATATCCTAAGAAACAAAAAAGTTTTTTTACTAAAGGTCAATTAACATCCGATTGTTCCTATGGCAGCTATATGATATAGTCATCCGACTTTCAACCAATTTGGTCAGAATGTAAAGACAGTCTCAAACATACTATCTGTGAGTTTGGTTGAGATATCTCAAGAAACATTAAAGTTTTTCATACTAAGGAGTTCTGTGACCTTTGACCTTGATTTTGACCCACTTACAGGTCGAATTTCAAAACGCCGTCTTATTGCACGATGAAATTATCTCACCTATGTTGTGTGAAAATTTCAGCTTTCTATCTTTTACCGTTTGGGCTACACGTTGATTCTCAGTCAGTGAGTCAGTCAGTCAGGACAAAGAGTTTTATATATATAGATGTTAGTTTATTAACAGAGACCTAAACTAGACGTTGATAGATTTTGGCAAAATGTAGTTTGGTAGTTATATCTCAAACTAGTGAGACGTTTTAAACCAAATTCGATTAAAATGTAAAAGACAATAAAAAATTTCCAATCTGTGAGTTTGGTGAAGATATCTTCAAAAACAAAACAAAATTCCCACAAAATCTTAGTTTTTGACTTATCGCTAATTTGGTCATTATATATAGGACTACCTCAGATGCATATTCTGTTATTTTGGTTGAGATATCTCAAGCAACAAAAAAGTTTTGCGTAATAAAGCTTGAGTTTTAACTGATCGTTCCTATGGCAGCTATAGTTACGTGATCCAAATTTAAAAACATACTTGATCTGCGCCCAATATTCAGGAACCCATATACCCAGTTTGAAGTCTCTAGCTCTTATAGTCTCTAAGATCGACTGGCTCAAACAGACGGACAGACGGACGCACAGTGTAAGATTTAATTCAATAGCAGTCGTGATTTTAAAGCTATCGACTAGAAGTTTTGAATGAATGTTCGAATACCCCAAAAGAAATTTTTGGTTTTTTAACAAACAAATCGCAATAAAAAAAAAAACAAATTCTTTTATTGAAAAAGTATCAGGCTAGTATTTTTTTTTTTTTTTAAATTGATAACTTTTGTGCTTTTGCTTGTAACTTTAAAATTATTGGCCAAAAAATTAAGAAATTTTAAAGGTAATTAATTTATTGAAAGAGTGAGTTAAGCTTAACGGTTATTACGTTGCTTGACCAAACCTCAAAAAACTCGGCGAGTGTTATTTCACTCACTGCTAAATTTATGTCCTTTGGGCAAAGTATGGGCAAAATTTTATTTCTGATCCTACTTAAGAATGATTTTCTGCAAACGATGCACTGTGGCTCGTTTCCCGAAAACTCGTGGCAAAAATCAATTTTCGAGTTGTTCCGATTGAGTGAAGTGTTAATATTTTTGCACTAAGAAATAATTGAAGTATTTTATACAGAATGAATTGTTTTTTAAAAATTTTGTGATAGGAGCTCGTCAAAGTTCAAAAATTGTTCCAAAAAATGCCAAGTCAGAAATTTTACGCTTTAAAGGGCAAGTTTGGCTTCGTCCATCAGCGAGTTGGGCTTAGTCTTTGTATTAAGCTTATTTATTTATATTAACTGGCCTATCCTTAAAACTAAATGCATATAAAAAAAAAAAATGTATGGAAGAAATTTTTTTTTATTTTTTTTTTTCTTTGCATCTACTTTTTTGGGTTCTTTTTGAACTTTCGGTTGACTTTAGAAAAAATGGCCAGGAGTGCCGAGAAATTTTACATTTGAATATGATTCGGTACATATTTTAGAAGATATTTAAAAAAAAACCATTGCCACAATTGGCCCCCCCGAAATTTATTTTGGCTTTTGTAAAGTAACATTCGGTATATTGCATAGTAGCCCCTTTACCGTATGCAGTAGAATTTGCACTTGCTTAACACCATTTGTCAGCCCAGTCATAGCTATGACTATGAAGAAAAATCTGTAAATTTTTTATTTTCTTATTTCATCTTGTTGATAAGTTACAGGTTTTTGCCACGAGAGTTCCGGAAACGAGCCACAGTGCGATGTATGTTCTGGTTGATTTGAATGTGATTGAATGTTGTTAGCTTTTTTCCATCAAAAATATAATATTGTTAAAAGTTTACTTACTTTTTGGCTTATTTCCAACAAATAATAAACATTTTCTAGACCACTTATATCGCTAAAAATCAATAATGATCCAAAAATTATAGAAAAAGTAAGTTCGAATGCCAATTTTTTCTGAACAACAATTTTTGTTTTTTTTAATGTTTTCGTACCATTTGAACAATTCTAAATTGACTTTTAAAAGCTCGTTGACCTTAAAAATATTTATTTTTTTTTTCAATTAAGTCCCCCTAGATTGGCAAAATCTTACACTGTGGCACGGCAGACAGACAGACATGGCTCAATCGACTCTGCTGTTAATACTGATCAAGAATATATAACTTTATGGGGTCTGCCACGCCTTCTGCTGCCTGTGAGAAACATTTCATAAATCCATTATACCCTTTTTCGCCTATTCAATGGGCAAAGGGTATAAAAATAACAAAACTGTTTTACTAACTGTTGATCTTGATTCTAAAATTTTGCACACTTGCAAAAGTCCGTAATGGCACGCACCTACGCAGTAGAGCACGACTACTGCAAAAATTTTAGCCTTCCAGTTCTTACCGTTTAAGCTATGTGATCCCAAGGTCTCGGGAGAAAACTCTCATTATGAAACAAAGCATCCCATGATCAGAAAACATAAATAGCTATTCAATTTACGCCAAAAAACTTTTGTTGTTGGAATATGGAGCTATATTGATCATCCCTCTCATTTTCGATAATGCTTCCAGTCCAAAATCCGCATCAAGCAGTGACTTGGTTTACCATCTGATCGAAACTGACCCGGACTGGTTAGATAAATATAAAATAAACAAAATTTTTACAATTTTTTGATACAAATCTTTATTATCGCTTTCAAGATAGGCTCCTTTTGACTCAATACAAACAAGCCAACTGTTAATCCAGTTTTTCACACTCTTGCTGTACGCATCGGCTGTTGTGGTCTTTAGAACATGTTCCTAATCGACTCCTGATGCGTTCCCCGGAGCGGTTATTGAAGTTCAGAACCAGAAAAAAGTCACAGGATATTTTTCCCGAATTTCCCAGCCATTAAATCAGCCAGTTGTAGTGAAATTTGACTTCAAATGTTTTTTATTATGAATTTCGACGTTTTTTGTCTGCAACTTTTACAAAGGAACAAAAGAAAACATTCAAAAAAATGAAGAATGCGCTTAGAAAACTAAAAAAATAAAACTTGACTCATTATTATCATCGTCATCAGCTAAATGTGAATGCATTGTGTAACTGAATGTGTATGTGTTTGTGTTCTTCTTTGTGAGTGTGAGTGTGTGTTTGTGTGGGTGTGGGTGCCAAGTCTTGGAAGGGAAAGTGCAGCGACTTTACTTCTTCAGCGCCTGCACAAAGTTGCCCAGATCGTATTCCTCCTCATACTGATGCTCGGACCAAAGCTCCGGCAAGTTCTCAATGATGGTGTTCATGGACATGCCACCGCTGCCGGCAGCTGTTGCCGCTGCTCCACTGTTGCTGCCCTGGCCGGCCTTGTTGTTGCCTTGCTGTTGTTGGAACAGATCGAAAATCTGCGAGGTGCCCATTGTCTGGAGCGAGGCATTCTCAGCACTCACTACGGTATTGGCCGTAAGTATTTTAAACTTTTGCAGGCTCATGATCTTCTCCTCGAGCGAATTGCGTGTGATCAGGCGATACACATTGACAACCTTCTTTTGGCCAATGCGATGCGCACGATCCATGGCTTGCAGATCCTTCATTGGATTCCAGTCGTGCTCCACAAAGATGACCGTATCCGCTCCCGTCAGATTCAGGCCCAAGCCACCAACCTGCAAACCAAAGCAAACATTCAGTAAAGTTGAACAAATTTGTAAATCAAGTTGAGGACAGAACTTACCAATGTGGTCAGCAGCAAGACATCGATGCTGGGATCACTGTTGAAATTGTTAACAATATCCTGGCGCATTGAGGCCGGCACGCTGCCATCCAGGCGCAGGTATGTGACACTGGGCAGATGCTTGCGCAACAAATCATGCTCCACGATATCCAGCATGGCCTTCAGCTGGCAGAAGATGAGCGCGCGATGTTGACTGACGGACTCCGTCTGCACACCAATGCCGCAATCCAGCAACAATTGCCTGCAAGAGTAAGTTATATGTTTAGAAAGACTAGTCAGCATTTTTGACGGGATGAACTTACTTTAAAGCAGGCAGCTTGGCCGAATGCTCAATGTCGTCCAGGGAGCTATGGCTAAGGGCAAGCTGGGCGGCAATGCTTCCGCGCTCCTCGTTGGCTTGGCGTAGCACCAGTTTGGGATGATTGCACACGTTCTGCAGATAGCGCAGAGCTTGGAATATGTGCGTTTTGGTGCCGAGATTCTCCGTATCGTCCAACTTATCCAAACAGTCTTTCAAATGTTTATTGCTAAAGTCTTCGTAGAGTCGCAGTTGCAGTGGACTTAGCTCACATAGCAGATCCTGCGTGATTTTCGGCGGCAAATCGGTGAGCACATCCTCTTTGACGCGACGCAATAGGAATGGCAGCACCTGGCGATGTAGCGCCTCCATGGCCAGCACACCGGCTTCCTGTTCCTTGGGCGAGCTCTTGGCATCGCGGGATGCCAAAATGGGACGAGAATAGCGCTGAATGAACTGCTTCTCGGTGCCCAAAAAGCCGGGCATCAGGAAATCAAAGAGCGACCACAATTCCAAGACATTGTTCTGTATGGGTGTTCCTGAGAGGATTATCCTGTGATTGGCCTTCAGCTGTTTGATGGCCTTGGAGCTCTTGGTCTTGCCATTCTTAATGATGTGCCCCTCGTCCAGGACACAGTAGTTGAAGTGAATGCCACTAAAGTAGTCAATGTCCTTGCGTATGGTGTCGTACGAGGCGACCACAAGATTGCAACTGGTGCCAATTTGACTGCGCAGCTTCTCGCGTCCAACGGGGAAGCCAAAATAGTGCAGAGGTCGCAGCACCGGCGACTGCGACAGAAACTTCTCCACCTCGTAGACCCAATGGCCCGTCAGCGTTGGCGGACAGATGACCAGACTGGGCAACGAGGCCAGTTGTTTCTCCTGGCGCTGGACATGGTCACCGGCCAGTATGCAGATGGTCTGCAGCGTCTTGCCCAGACCCATGTCATCGCAGAGAATGCCGTGCAGGTTGTACTTGTTGAGGAACCACAGCCAATTGATGCCCGCCTGCTGATAACCGCGCAGCTCCACACTCAACGACACTGGCACCTGGTAGTCTGGGATGGTTTTTGGCGCAAACAGATAGTCGAGAAATTCCCGATCACGTGTCTTGCGCTCCAGCAACGGTTCGCTCTTGAGATGCGATGCAGTCTTGCCGTTGTCCAGGGGCATCAGTTGAACTAGCGTGGCAAAAGAGTGCGTGGCCAGCAGTCGCACCGATTCATCCGGATCACTCATGGAGCCCAGCAGGGGCACCACCAACAGCACAATATATGGCACAACACGAATCTGCAATCGATTCACCACACGTTCAATGGCCTCCACAGCCCCTTGACGTTCGATGGGTCGCTCAATCTGGAGCAGCAGCTCCAGCAGCTCCGTGACCACAAACTGCATGGTGCGGCATGCATCAATGTCCGCCAGAGCAGCAATGCAACGTGCGGCCATGTGACGCAGCACCTTCAGCGGATGCCGCACTGCGAATCCCAGTTGTGGCAGCAGCGCAAACAGTTGCGAGTGCAGGGATTCATGGAGATGCGGCGCTGCCGTTTCGATCAGTTGCATCGCGATGATCAGCTCATTGCAGGCCGTCAGCTCTGGCAACGTGCTGGCCAAAGTGTCTGTATCCACGCTCTCCACAAACTGCTCCAGCTTGCCGAACATCAGCTGCTGAAAGATGGGCACCTTGTCCACAATTCGTTCGCCAAACGTGCTGCACAGCTTGGCAATGGCACTGGCCGCGCCCATGCGCTGAGTCCGACATTGGCGTGCTTCCGCCTCCTTGGCCTGTTGCGTGCTGATCTCGTTGCTGGCCGCAGCAGCCGCTGCCGCGGCCAAGACTTCACTGGCCGGCGGTCTGCCCGGTCCACGTGGTGTGGGCGTCAGGGGCGTGGCAGCAGCTCGCCCACTGTTGGCGCTGCTGCTGTTGCTCGTCATGCTCCCAACCGCCTGCTGTTGCTGCGTCAGCGTGAGAATCCCATAGTAGTCGCAACTGTTCCCGCTGGGACGTGTTTCCAGCAGCGTTTGCAACGGCATATTCTGTGAATTAATTAAGATGATTTCTTTTAAGAATTACATGAGCATAAATAAGAATAGGGAAATATAGAATTGGGCACACAACAAATGTAATTAGAAAATTCATTTAAAATCAATATTTGGAAAGTTTCATTAGGAAATTCTAATCCAAAAAAAATATCAACTAAAAGGCAGAAAATTTAACATCTTCAAGTTTTTATTTATATTTTATTTATTCAGAATTACTCCTATTGCTTCCCTTGAATAATTTGAATAATTTTCAGTTAACATACATAATTAATAACAAGCCCATCACAAATTGAATTTTCTTTTGTTAACATATTTTGTAAACGTAATTTCGGCAATGTTAAAATTTTCCAAAATGACATACACTAGCCAGAAAAACTATGCGTACACACTTTTTTTAACTTTAACAGCTTTTGTAAGTCAAGTCATCATAGTAAAAAAAAATATATTTGGAAAGTTCGTTTAAATTCCGATTAAATGATGCAAAAAATTCCATAACCCATTAAGTACCTTTGAAAATTTCGAACTTATGTAAGTCACTTTTCAAGACTTTTTTCCTCGATTTTTTACAAAAAATATTTGGATGCAAAAAAATTCTTGAAACAAATCTAAGAGTAACTACAAAAAAAAATTTTCAAAAATAATTTTGCTAGTATTTTTTAAATTTTTTGAAAACTGCAAAAAAAAAACACTTTTTGCATGAAAATTAGGAAAAATGGGTTAAAATTGTCATTTTTAGGAAAAAAATATTTTTGCTAGTATTTTTTATGATTTTTCGAAAATTGCTAAAAAGCCACTTTTTCTGTGAAAAGAAGGAAAAAGGAGTTAAAATAGTAATTTTTAGGATTTTGAAAAAATTACAAAAAATACTACCGAAGAGATTTTTGAAAAAAAATTTTGCAGTTACTCTTGTTTTGTCTTAAGAATTTTTTTGAATTTATATATTTTTTTAAAAACAAACCAGGAGGATAGTTGAAAAATATTTGTATTTTTCAATAGGTACTTAATGGGTTAAGTACAATAGCTGACTTACAATAGCTGTTAAAGTATAAAAAACGTTATACGCATAGTTTTTCTGGCTAGTGTATGTTAAGTTCTTAGTTTTTAACAGACAGCAAATAGAAACCAGTAAAAAATATATATTCCCAATTCACAACAGGTGCCAATAAAAAAAGATTATAATTGAATGAGTCACACTGGACGGGAGTTCTGACCAACTTACCAGCTTGGGCGTGTGATCTGTGTCGCTGCGCAGCAACGTGCAAAGATTGTTGAAGATCTTGTTATTGGGACTAGGATTTCTATCACAAACTTGGTCCATGAGATGCACCAAAAAGTCAGCGGACAGCTGCTGCAGAGGAACGCACTGTTCCTTCTTGATGGACTCCATGAGTGGCTTGACAACGGGATTCAGTTTGTCGGGCAGACAGTGCAGGGCACAGATGGCGCCGGCCAATGCCGCCTGGGCGCTGACATGATATGCGCCCTGTTCACTGGTTGTCTGTTGATAGGAGGCCTGCAGGCTGCGTCTGCGCTCCAGCAGCGTGTCCAGCACCTTTGGTTTGAGCGCATAGCTGCGCAGATTGTCGCTGAGTGTGGTGGCCACCGCCTCGATCTGGTCGAGCGTGAGAATCTTGGCATTGTTGAAATCATTGATGGGTATTTTGTTTTGCTTTAGAGTCGCTATAAAGTCCTGTGCCTCCTGCAGCAGACGTGTCAGCGACATGGCCACCTCGTCGTAGTAAAAGTACTCCGCAACGCACTGATGCAGCTTCTCCTGCAGATTGGGCGGACCCGGCCGCACAGGCTCATCGTCGAGCGCCCAAAAGGCAATTATCAGGCCACACACAATGCGCTGCACCGCCGAACGGGCATTCAAGTGTCCCAGCAACACCTTCGTATAGCAATCCGTGGGACTCTCCATTTGTGGCGTGTACAGCACACCTGGCGCCGGCTGCACCAGGTAGTGCGAGAGTGCGCCCAGTGCTCTGGAGGCTGTGATGCGGGCACGCATAAAGTTCGCCTCGCGCACCTCCAACGGCGTCGCCTCGCTGCCGCCCAAATATAATTTCTGCATGGCGTTCGATTGGGCCAACGCTGAACCGCCCAAATCATCGCCCATCCGGGACGTGCGACGACGCGCACCTGATGCCGTCGATGCCGCATCGTTGCCGCCAGCGACAGCTCGGATGAGAACGCCCGGATCAAAGGCCAGACGTGGCGGTTGCATGGCCAGACATATCCAGGACGAGACATGCGGACAGGCGGCATGCAAGAGCGCTCCCAAATCCGCATATTCAATGACATTGGACCACACCTGGTGGGCCAGCGCCTGGATGTCCGCCTGTGGCTCCACCAGCAAACGTTGGTAGATGTGACGCAGCGCCTGCTGCATCAGTTGCCAGTTCCAGTCGACGACACCGAAGTTGAGCTTCAGTGTTTCCTGCTGGCCATTGGCACCACCAGACTTCTCCAGCTCCAGCTCCCGCTTAATGACGCTATCGCCACTGCTCGTCAGGGTGAGCAGCGTTTTCAGCGTGGAGCGACGCACCGAGCTGGTGCTGTGGGATAGAAAGGGGAACAGGCGTGGCACCAATGTCCCAATGGGCTCCATTTGTATCCAGCTGGCAGCTTTCGGCAGGCAGAGTATGGCCGCCAATAGACCCATGAAGCTGTTGCAGGCCGAGGTCAGTTCGTCCTGGTCCAACAGCAAGTCCCACAGCATTTTCACAATTGACGATACCTGTGTGGCATTTAGGAGTTTTGGAAGCCACATGGCCACTGGTATCAATGTCGCCGCCGCCACAGCGCCGACATCGTCGACGGCATCCAAAAGACCGAGCAATATGTCCGACATGGATTTGGGCAGGTAAATGGGCAGCAGTTCTTCACGCACCACGAACACATACTTGAGTCCCAGCAGACCGCCATGACGCACCTCCCACTCGTTCTTATGACGGATGAGCTGCAGCAAAATGTCCACGATGCGATGCACTTTGGGCTCATCGATGGCCTTGACGAGGGTGCCAAGCACTTGGGCACATGTCTCCCTCACCGGTGCCACAACCTGATCGGAGACAAAGTCACCGAAGCGATCCAGGCACAGTACGCAGAGCAATCGAAGGGCCGCATCCTCCAGCCATCGACTGTGCGCCTCGTGCATTTGCTCGGGCGTCTGATGGGCACACTTGCCCGCTCCCGTGCCATGCTGATTGATGAGCTCACGCAGCGCGGTGGCCGCTCCGTGACGCACCTCCCACTTGGCGTGAAAGAGATCAATGAAAAGGCGCGCACAAAAGTTTTCCAGTGGCCACGAAACGGCGTCGACCCACGTGCCCGTCGCATCCGGCACAGCGGCTGCAAATAGCAAGATAAACTATTAATTAAATGAGCAATTAACGGATGTCTTAATTAACTTGATCCTCAGACGCACAGTGATTTACAGTTGACTTAATGCTTGCGCTAGCTTTTGTCTAATGAAACTTAATTAACTCCCTATTTCTGTTCCAATTATCTTAATATGATATCCGGATTCGGATTAAACAACAATAAAATGGACCTCTACAGATCATCAGCATATATTTTAAAATATAAACTTAATAGTTTTCAATCATACCTGTTAAATTTCAATTAGAATCATTTAGATTATTATTGGAAATAATCGTAGTGATTATATATGTAATTGTTGAAAAATTTGTAATTTATAATATTTAATGATTACGATTACAAAATATCAGAAATAACCTAAAATTATTACAATTATTGTTTAAAAATAATCAGAAAAATCAAAAATAATCTTTTTGAGTATTCGGATTATTTTTGATTTTTTTCTGATTAAGATCATTAATAAGTGGAGAGTCAAAAAAAAAAAGAATAAACTTTTTTGTAATAAACTGTATTGTTCAAAATAATTGGATTTTAACTAAATAGTTATAAATAATCTAAAAAAAAAACTAAAATAATCCGAAATAATCAGAAAAAAATCAAAGATAATCCGAATACTCAAAAAGATTATTTTTTATTTTTTCTGATTATTTTTGAATAATTGTAATAATTTTAGATATTTGATTTTTTGTAATCGTTATCATTAAATAATTGGGCAACACCGAAAATATTCGTAATTTAAACATTAGTTCGACTTTTAAACAAAAATAATCTTATTACTAATGATTATGATTACTAATCATTATTTAACAGGTATGTTTTCAATGCATTTAAACAAAAAACGTTAGATAAATTAACAATTAAGCTCACAAAAACTATTTGTCAACCCGAACTATTTAGAATATATTAGGTTGTCAATCTATTATTTTATATTATTTATGCTTAGCTGCCACTGTTATTAGCTTGCCAGCTTTAAAGTTATTGGCTAGTCGTAAAATGTAGTTAATAAGAATGTCCTATATCCAAAATGGAAATAAATCTTACACTTTTTAAGTCTGACGATCAATTACAGCGTATTATGAAATTAGCATATATGAAGTAATCATTAAACAAAATCTTCACAAATATCTTTAGAGAGACAGATTTATCTAATCGACATGCCTAAAAATAAACTGTGCGTCAGAGTTAAGATTACGCCGTAAATATCTCCAATTGGCGGCCCACGCACCGTTTAAACTGTAGAATATTTCATGTCTGTCCGTCATGTTCGCCTTCAGTTTCTTCTTCTCTGGCTCATCGGCTGCGCTGGCGCCGTTGCTGTTGTTGCTGCAGCTGCTGCCGCTGCTGTTGCTGCCGGCGACGATGCCGGCTGTTGAGTTGCGTCGACTGCAGGTGGGCGTGACTGTGGAGGCGGCGCCAGTTGAGTTGCCTTGACGTGCTTTGCGTTTGGCCCGATTTATTTCACGGCAGCTGAGCTTTTGACCAACGGTACTCCCTACACCTCCTCCTCCTCCATTTGCCGGCTTAATGTTCAGTATGTGCTCCACGGGCATCTTCTCGGCATTGACGTTGTAGCTGGTGCCACTGCGGGTCAAAGCCACATCCTCGTCGGTTATCATGTCGGTCAGATTGACGCCCAGCTTGGCGGCGGCGGTCAGTCCCAGTTTGTCATTGAGGAGTGCACGCTGGCGAATCAAACGAGCTGCCACATTCTGATCCTCGGCGCCGCCACCGCTGGCTGGTTGCTCCTCTTGTACATCAAACTCGTTGCCCTCGGAGCCGATTAGACGAGCGCCCTTCTGCAGAATCTGCTGCAGATCAAACTCATCAAAGCTGAGCAGACGTTCGCTGCACGGCGTTGTTGTTGTGGAAGACGAGGCATTCGATTGGCAGCTGTCCTCCTCGGTGGCATCGCTCGCCTGGCGCTCCTTCTTCAGATTGACGACCCCCAATTGCAGTTCCGGCTGCCAGGGCGGCACCTGCTTCAGTATCGCCTCCACCGACTGTGCCGCCGCAATCCGCGTCTCCCACGAGGCACTGTGCAAATATCCCACAAGGCGATTGAGCAGCGCGTGCAGCTCATGTGGATACAGTTTTTGCACCTCTCCAATCTGCTTGGCAGCCGCCTGTCGTGTGGCAGCCGTGGAGCCGGACTCGAGTAATATGAACAGACGGTCGAGTCTGCAACGAGACAGAAAAACATTAATTTTATTGACTGAAAATACATTTTAAAAAAAAACACAAACACTTACCGGGATGTCATTCTGTTGTTGAGATTTGCAATACTCTACGTTTGATTGTGCAATCGAACTCTTGATTGATCTAATTCCTATATGTAACTAATCTGCAAAAGAAAAACCAAATTGAATTAGTTAGTTGTATTTGTTTCAATTGAAAAGTTGGGAATTTAAACCACAACTGAATAGCTTGAGATCCAAATTTCAAGTAATATTTTTATTATTCTACGCTCTACATCAGCGGTGGGCACGCAGTGGCTCCGGGAGCAGCGGCTGGTCCCAGCTTAGGTAGACTCTAATAGGGTTGTTGTTGTTGATGTTGTTGTAGTGCTCCTGAATTATGATTCAGTGATTCAGTCATTGAAAGATTTGAGTCTGTCATGATTTCTTCACACAATGTTCACTGATATAACTAAGACAAGTAACCAATGCATTCAAAAGTCAAAATAATTGTGAATTTTTAATTTATTTACACGCTTTTTAGATCATCTACCACATTATTCTGACTGAATAATTCTATAATTGAATTGCGAACGAACAATAAACAAATAATTTAGTCAATAAAAAGTTTTTCATTTTTAACTAACTTAGGGTATATAGCAGTCGAGCAATCTATACTAGTTTGCAAATTGTATAAATCAATTTTAAACAAAATGACAAAATCAGGTTAGCAAGTTATTGGAACAGAACTCAGAGTAGGACAAAAACCCTTTGACTCTTTGTGGAACCATCTGTCTACTCCAGTACATCTGTATGCACACAAATGTACATACATATATGTATTTTTATGACTACTCCGCGTCGACCCGGCAACAGAAATAAAGCTAAACTGAAACGATAGCAAAACTTGTGTGCGGCGAGTTCAAGAAATCTATTTGTTTCTGTGAATTGTTTCTTTCATTTTCTCTTTATTTGTATGTTTCTTGTATTTATAAGGAAGCTCAAGCGCTATGGCAACCTTGAATATTAATCAAGTATTTATTTATATAGCTAACATATGCATGTATGTCCATATCAGTGTTATTTTTGTACGATTTGTTTGTTATGTTTCATAGCAAGCACGTTGGAAGCCAAGCTTTAAATATTATGACGACGATTTTGCTAAATACAATTTTTGATTCGAGCTCGGGAAACACTAAGGGAATCGAGAAGCAAACGAACGATTTATAAAAGTTTCCGGAGTGATTACAGGCTGTACTGAAAATATGATTATATTGTGGGTGGATATTGGGGGAGTGTTGAATTTACTGTACTGATAATGACATAACTAGCTTGCGGCATTTGAATTACATATAATATATTTAGAATAAAATTGGTATATTAGAACTTTAGACAATTTAATAAATATTACGAAAATATGACCTGTATTTCTTTTAGAAAAGTTTACTTATTAAAAGTTATCCCAAAACCCCGAATCGTATTTCCCATTAATCCGCCTATTTAAATATGTATGTAAACAGATAGCGTGGAAAATGTACTAGGCCAGTTCAATATTCAGTAGGGCAACTATTTTATTGATCTATATTTTTTATCATTTACGTACATGTTTCTGTCATATTATAAATTGTAGAAGAATATTAAAAAGTGTTGAGAAAATTCAATAACCCAATTAAATTATTGAATAATATAAAACTTTCAAAGATGATTCATTTGCAATATAAACATTATTCCCATAAATTTCTATTGACAAGGATGATCGGCACTTGCAATCATTCGGAATGAAACGTGATATTTATAATATTGGCAAACAAAAAATAAAAAAAAACGAAAGAATTTCGTGAAAATTAAAACAAAGAAAAGTCAATATGCAAATGAGTTTATATACACATAAACTGTAGTTTGTATATAGTACAATCAAGCAAATATACGCAAGTGCATATCTATAATGTTGTATAAATGTATTTCTAGACATTATCAAACTTTTCATGGCGACTTTCTTTCTCAAAGCTTATCTAGTGACTGTTGTTTGAGCAGACATGAAAATAGAAAGAGATAAGCATTAGTTCAAAGTTGTTTGGCCGAGGAGTTCTAAAAAAGATAAAAACTATACACTTGTTTACATACACACACACATACATACATGTGGAGGGTTACTGAACCCAACAAATATATTATTAAAGAGCGCACAAATACAACACATCTCTCTCGTGTAAATTATCCATGGAAACGCAAAACAAAATGCAATAAAATAGAATCTCAAGATTACATACATAGATAATGGTTATCGCTAAAGCTATAATAATAACATTTGTATGACATGAGAATAATCAATTGACAGCTATTAATAAAATAGCAACCGGCATAAAACAACAATTACAACCATATATGTAAGTATGTATACATTCAGGTCTACTTATGTAATTATGAATGTATCTCGTTTAGTCAACAACCTTGCTCGTTTGGCAGAGAAGGGAAGAGCGTGTATAGATATTGAATTGCTGATCGACAATAAGCATTCAAATAAGAGCTCCCATTTGCCTATCCATCAATTTGGATCGAAAAGTATTACACGCTCTTTTCTGTCACAGTCAACAATTTGTTTGTTTGTTTTATTATACTTTATGTCCATTTGTTACACGTATTTATTTAAAAATTCAAAAGTCATTTTCTGGGCCTACAGATGAGACGTGAATTGTTAGGAAGTTAGCAAATACATATACGAAAAATGAAATGGTAACCAATTGGTCGATGCCACGTTGCCCATTTAAACGCGTCTGTTAGTAAGCCTCTAGACAACCCTCCCCTTTTACATTAGTCACCGAATTCGATCGATTCTAGATTAACTTAAGTGCCTCAATGCAACGTCATCTTATCGATAGTCAACTTGACTACGGTTTATTACAAGTAAGCTAAATGTGGCCTAAGTTGACTAAGCTTTACTATTCTTGCAATTTAAAATAAAGTTCATCAAATAAATAAAACCATTAATAGAAAGTACAAATATATCTTTGCAACTTTTTCTTTATTGAAGTTTCCATTTAATTTTCAATTCTAAAATTAATGGTTAGAGTTTTACCTCATCGAAAAACATCGAATCGAACTTTCCATAGGTCGTGTGCTCGATTTCATGTTTAAGAATTTTGCACAAATGGAAATACAAGTGTGTTTGAATATTAAACAGCTCGATATTTACATAGACACAATGCTAACAACATTTGGTAAATATTATGACAGCTGCTGTTGCATATTTCATTGCACATCGCGCGCGATAAAAATATGAAGAGATGAAGACAGAATTATGGGCTATCATGGATATTCGGTGTTAATATTTATATGAATAACTTTCATCTTAGCTGCATGCTCTGAGAATAAATGTGTACTGAAAACTAGTTTTATACGAACACACAGTTCTAATAATATCAAAGCTAAAATAAAAAACTTGAAAGTTTTCTTATCTTTATTCATTATTAAGCTCTCAAGCTATCCTACTTTAGGGGATCACTTTTAAGCATTATATGAAGCAACTTCTTTCTATTCCGCCCAAAGGTAATTGAAATATAGTAACGATTGAGCAACTAATAATATGGCAAAGGCATTGCTAGAGTTATATACGAATGCATTTTAGATCTGAAACTAGTTCAAGTGCCCTACCCCACTAAGAGTTGCATACATACACATGTACGTGTGTATACGGAGAGAGAGAAACAGAGAGAAAAGGTGGGGAGCAACTGAATCAGTCGACAATTTCGATTACGGTAGCAGACCATAAATAAATACAAATGCCGCTTGCTGCCGCTGCCGCTGCTGCTGCTGCTGCTGCTGCTATGCCGCGTCGCGTCGTCAACGTGGACAACACATGTAGACTGGGAGTTCGACTGCGGCTGCGACTGCGACAACGCCAAACGAAGGCACTTGAACGTCAAGCATTTGCTCGTATTCAATTTGCACACACACATGCTTGAATGCATGTATTTGTGTATGTACTTACACTATGTGCTGTTATATCAATTGGTTCGTTGGGCGCGCGCATCAGCCGCCCATAAAGTAAATGAATGAATGGCAGAAGGCAGTACACCGACTAGAAACAAATACAGAGCAAAACCCCGAAAAACAAACTAAAATGCCAAAAGCAACAACTCAAAAATGTATTGAGCAATCGTTGAGACTAAAAATACAATGAGTGGGAAATATCTATCGTTTGAGCGCTGCCAAGAATCAACAAAAACAGCAAAATAACCCAAAAAAAAAAAACCAGAATGTAATCAAACTAATGAAATATGCACGGAGACGCGTGGATAAACATTTTTTTGGAAAAAAAGAATTTGCCCATCGTATGATTTTAAGTACACGTGCTTTCATTCTCATATATTGCCCAAATGTGCCTGTACATACAAATTTAAATATGTATACCGTAAGTACATAAGCAAACGACATAATACACATACAATTTCATAAATGTACGCTTATCACAGCTTAACATGCCCCCGTTGCCCCGCCTTGCGGGCACTGACGCAGCAAATAACGTATCAGAAGCAGCGCAAGCACACACACTCACTCACACATTGAAAATTGCAACGGAAGACGCGTCGACAGCGTCAAGGAAAGCTGCGCAGTCGGCAAAACGATAAGCTGCCTCTCTCTATTAAATGCCTCACACTAACACAGTTTACTGTGGGATGTACATACGTAAGTACATTTATGATGTACATTTCTTATGCTATGTTATTAACACATTACAAGGCACTTTACCTTTGGCAAACGTTACGTTTCGGCTGGCGCTGTCGCGGCGTGCTGTGCTTCTCTGCTCTGCTTACTACAGCATACCTATGACGGCGTCAGCGTCGATGTCTGCTGCTGAGGCAGCGCTGCGACTGCTTGCTGGCACTTCAACTCATGCGCGTTGTGTTAAGTCGCTGCATTTTTGTCCACTTTTCACCACCAGCTAATGATTTATGCAAAAAAAATGCCTATTTATTGATTTGTTTATTGCAATTGAATTGTATAGTTCACTTTTGCTAACGTGTGTGTGTGTGTTAGGGCTCTGCCACAGCGCAGCTCTGCTACGCGTCCACTGTTTTTTTTTTCAAGCGTCAAAAAATTGTTCTTATTCACTCGCACGCGTAACCAATTCGGTCCATCGATTTTTCACGCACACATACACACACCGGTGTAGGCGTGAATACCGCAACAAATTCGATTTAATGTCGCAAATGTCGTTTAGCCACAACAGTCAATGTTTTATTTTAACATTTGGTTTAACACAGACACAAATACACTCAGTTCGTCCAATATTCTCAAATTTTTGGGTTTTAAAATTACCAGGGAAAGCCATGTTCGCGGTGTTCAAGTCACATTTATACTGTGCGGTGCTCGATTGGCGCATGAAATAAAATTCAAATAGAGTTGCCACCGATCAGTTGATTGTTGCTTCTATGTCATAACAAATTGAGAAGAACAATTGTTATTTTGTCAGAAAATTTCACATTTTTTTGCAGCTTATAGAATATTTAACAAATTTTAAACCGTGGCTCATTCAATTGTTATTAACATTTAAATACAGCAACGTGTATACTTCAAGGTGATTGACAACACTACTCATATATAGAGATGGGAAGTCGCACAAAGAACTAGTATTTGTGAACTAGTACAACAACGAATAAATGTAGAGTTTTTAATGCACCTGGCATAATAAACAGCCGAGACCCTTTTAAAATGAAAGTTCATTTTGTAATATAATTATTGAGATGGTGTCACAGTTAACTAAGCAGATTCTCACAATGAAATTATAAATTGGTGTCCAACTTTATAAAAACAAGCCAAAAACTATTATAATTCCATTATAAAATAATTAAGAAACAATTAGTTTCTGTTGATTTTTTCTTCATGTTGAAGTTCGACTTATAAAAATTACTCACAACTTTTTTGTTGTATTTTTCTCGATTTTATTAATTTTATTTAGAATTAATATACCAACTTCACCACGCGAAGCACCAAACATTCCTTAAAATAAACTATATTATTTTAGAAAATTTATAATTTGTTTGGTTTAATGAATTTGTACCATATTGAATTATTGTTTTAATTTGAAAAATTATTAATTAATTAGAGAACAGACATGGAACCAATTTTCAATAATCACACAGTCGATAGCCGAGAAGAATTGATATCGAACTAAAATTAATTTCGATAAGAATTTTCATATGGTATCGATGGTGGCAGCTCTCGAAAAAATGCGATACTATCGAGTATTTTTCGAGCCAAGGCTGCCACACAGTTTCAACTTTCTGTGTGTTATTTTGTAATTTTGTTCAGATTTTTAATAAATTTTAAATTAATTTATAAATTTTCTAAAATCATGAAGTTTATTTAAAAATTGGTTTGGGGCACGTCAGCCTTTGCATGGTGTAGAAATTAAAAAAATTCTAAAGAACAAAATTATAAAGTTTTAAAGCCTAGCTTCAATATTTCTTTACAAAAAAAAAACAAAAACTCTCATTTAACAACTTTTCTGAGGGTTGTTAAAAGTGGTCAAAAATGTTACCGTTGCCAAGGCTGCCACCTTTTTTTTTTGCCAATGCCATCAGCTGATTTGTTAGAGGTGTGTGTGGCTTCGATGTTTGCTGATCACATACAATGTTTTGGACCACAGCTTTTAAGGGATTGTATTGAACATATTTCTCATAATATTTTGAAATTCTTTTCTTCCAATATTATAGAGGGCCGAATTATCAGGATTGTTTAATTTTTTTGTGTATAAAAACATTCGATAGTGGCCTACCAAACACCGATGGTTCCGATGTTTTGCGAACACCGATGGCTCCGATGTTTTGCAAGCATCGACGACATCGATGTTTCACTCGATGTTTCTCCACCTCTAGTGTGCGTCTATTACGGTTTTCAATATTCGTTTTCGTTGTAAAATTGTGCACCAAATCAAAGAAAAACATTAAAAAAGTGTTGCACTATGAACACACTAGGTCCTAAAAAGGACGGAAGTCCTAATATTGACTTTTTTCAATCGCCAGAGACGCTGCAAGGTTTTGAGTCGATACGCCAATGGCTACAAAAGAATTGTAAAAAGGTGAGTACAACGCCAGCGCCGCCGCCGTAAGCGAAAACAAAAATGGCGCTCCACGCAAATAAAAAACATAGTACACATTTATTTATACGCATTATTTTTGTAGTATTTGGCGCACAGCTCTGAGCCGATAACAAAGGAATCACTTGCACAATTGCTAATACTCTTTCTGCAATATGTGGAGGCGAAGTTGGGCAAAAATTCGGCTGAACCGCCGGCTACGAGAATCCCGGTAAGTGTGTATGATGGGAACAGGGTGTTCAGGGTGGGCAAAAGGTTTTGTATGTACACGCGCGCTAGAGATGTGCGCGTGAAACAAATTTAAGACGACAGATTAAAAAGTCGAATTTTGTATTTTGTTGAAAATTAGTTAATTATATTAATTATCAAGTTATTTAAATTAATTTTAAAAATCGATCTTTTAAAATACACGTAAAAAGAAATTAACTTGAATTGATTAAAAGACAATTTATAAGATAAACTGATTAAATTTAAATCTGATTTTGCAGATGCGTTGTTTCCTGGACTTTAAGCAAGGCGGCGGTCTGTGCATAATTTTCTCGACCATGTTTCGTTTTCGAGCCGAGCAACGTGGCAAGAAATTCGACTTTTCAATTGGCAAGAATCCCACACGGAAGGATCCCAATATCCAGCTACTAATTGAGATTGAACAGGCGCTTGTGGAAGCCGATCTCTATCGTATTCCCTACATTTACATCAGGCCAGAGATTGAGAAAGCTTTTGAATCGCGACTGCGTGAGATTCTTGACAATCGTCGGGTGGAAATCGTCACCGATGAGGAGGATGCCACGCACATTGTGTATCCAGTGGTGGATCCGCATCCAGATGAATATGCTCGACCAATATTCAAGCGTGGTAATCATGTCATGCTGCATTGGTACTATTTTCCCGAATCCTATGATTCGTGGACATTGAATAGCTTCGATTTGCCGGAAAATATACCCGAGAATCCGGAATCTCCAGCAGAACGTTGGCGAGTCGCTGCCACTTGGATATTAGACCTGGAGCAGTACAACGAGTGGATGGCCGAGGAGGACTACGAGGTCGATGAGATGGGCAAAAAGAAGACGCACAAGCAGCGCATGTCCATTGATGACATTATGTCCTTCGGTGATGACAAAAAGAAGCCCACCACCAGCAGTGGCACCGGCAAACAGAAGCGACGTCGCTCACCTTCACCCACTACCTCCACGTCCACATCGAAGCCGGGCAAACGAAAGCGCTCTCCGGCAGTCATACATAAGAAATCGCGCAACGACGACGACGATGAGGATCTCACCCGTGATCTGGACGATCCGCCGGCTGAGCCCAACATCCAGGAGGTGCACAAGGCAACGCATTCAGCCCTGCAATCGACAGCCAGCCCAGCACCAGGTGGTAAATCAAGAGCTGACAACGATATGATGCCCATCAAAGGTATGTATTCCATAAGCCTCAACTGTTGAATACTTTTGACATCATCATGTGCTCATCAGGGGGCACCATGACCGATCTGGATGATGAAATGACAGGCGGCAGTGCCGCCCAGGCGATGTCAACCGGTGATGGCGACAATTCGCAAACGGGCAAGACGAGCGACAACAGCAATACACAGGAGTTCTCATCATCGGCCAAGGAGGACATGGAGGACAACGTGACCGAGCAGACGCATCACATTATTGTGCCCTCCTATTCGGCCTGGTTCGACTACAATTCGATTCACGTCATTGAAAAGCGCGCAATGCCCGAGTTCTTTAACAGCAAAAACAAATCCAAGACACCAGAGATTTACATGGCCTATCGCAACTTCATGATTGACACATACAGGTGAGTTTCACATCGAGAGGGAAATTTTTAGAAATGTTGAAGACACTTCTTTTTGTGTATTAATTGTATTTAATTCACATTCCAAAACTAGAAAACACAAAAATATAATAATCAAGTCGAGAGGGCAACGCTTATAGATACCCTGAGCCCAGATTCTTAGATATACTAATATTTTTAGAACATATCAACCCATATAAAATATTATCACATATCTTATCATGTACATATTAGCAGGTCTGCATGAAATGTCAACTCAAAATGACAAATGTAAGCGTTCATCACTCAAACTTGACATCGAGTGAATATGACTTTGAATCTATGCTAAAAGACATTCAATAGGCTGAATGAAGAGACTCTATGTTGGAATGAACTCACGTAGGCCATACATTCCAACCGAGTGGGCTTGAATGTGAATGACTAAGATGGACCATTTGTGTTCTATCGAGTTACAATAAGTCGAGATTGTACCATGAAGCATTTTGATGTTTAGAAATACAGTCGAACTTCTGCAACTCAAATCATTATGAACTATGAGACATGTTCGAGCTAAAAAGTTGAATAGAAAATTTTTCCATTTAGTGTTTCTAAATGAAACTACAAATACATTCGATCTTGAATACTATTTCAAATTTCAAGTTTTTCTAGTTATTATCAACTATAAAATATGTCAGTTTGTTCATGACATATCAATATATCGTATGAATTGATTACTTCGCGTTTCTTTTTGCAATGTCCAGACGAAGTTCCCGATTCAAATGTCGTTATTAACTAATGTCTAATTTGGTGGCATAATGAACACAAGGTTTTTGCAGTTATACCACATTTTTCAGCAACTTTAATTTATTTGGTCTACTTTCGCGTTCCTTAGCTACTAGTAAGTTTGCATATGAAAATATTTTGCAACATGTTTTGTCCAAAAGCGGAAAAAAGTCGTTACTCATGTGCCACCAAGCCATGCTGATTAGCGGCTTGATCTTGTGCGTTAGCTTTTCCATCCATCTTTTCCATAAATCGTAAAAAAAGCTAAACTGAAATGACACATTCGAGTAATTCGAATTTGTTTGACAATGCCAATGTAATCTATCGTTTTTACACCTTAGTTCATTCGAACTCATCTCGTATGAATGCCGAACGCTTGATACAAAACTTCACTCAAATACATATAAACACAATCGTAGTATGGTTTGCATTCAACTTATTCAGAACCATTCAATTGCATTCAATTGGACTCACAATTTGAGTACATCCATGCAGACCTTTACAACATATGTAAAACTAAAGTATTTTAAATAGATCTTGCTTTTAGCATTTGTTGGTTTGTGGGCCTAACAGTTGGGACATCGAAAAAGTTTAAAGTAACCTTAACCTGCGTGTGGCATTCAGTTACCTAGTTTCCCTCTTATTGTGTTCCCTGAAGTATATACAATGCCATCTTTTGATTTCATCTCGTTTGCAGGCTCAATCCCACGGAGTACTTGACCAGCACGGCATGTCGCCGTAATTTGGCTGGCGATGTGTGTGCCATAATGCGCGTGCACGCCTTTTTGGAGCAGTGGGGCCTGATCAACTATCAGATCGATGCCGATTTGCGTCCGACGCCTATGGGCCCGCCGCCCACTTCGCACTTTCACATCTTATCGGATACGCCATCGGGTTTGCAGGCGATCAATCCGCAGAAGACACAACAACCTTCGGCCGCGAAAACGCTGCTCGATCTTGATAAGAAGCCTTTGGGCAAGGAAGGCGGCGTCGAGTGCGATAAGAGTGCCGGGGGAATGGGAATCAAGACGGAAACGCTGGAGAATGGCGCTGCTGGCGGCTTGGCTTCCGGCGTCAGTCAGTTTGGCCTAAAGCTCGATCAGTATGCTAAAAAGCCGGCTGCCATGAAGAATCGCACAGCGGCGAGCATGGCACGCGAGTGGACCGACCAGGAGACGCTGCTCCTGCTCGAGGGCCTGGAGATGCACAAGGACGACTGGAACAAGGTGTGCGAGCATGTAGGAACTCGCACCCAGGACGAGTGCATCTTGCACTTTTTGCGTCTGCCCATCGAGGATCCGTACCTTGAAGATGACGGCGGCTTCTTGGGACCTCTTGGCTGCCAGCCAATTCCGTTTAGCAAATCGGGTAATCCCATCATGTCAACGGTGGCATTTTTGGCATCAGTGGTGGATCCACGAGTGGCCGCCGCAGCTGCCAAGGCGGCCATGGAGGAATTTGCCGCAATTAAGGTAGATTGCAGAGTAAACCAAATAAATCGAAGCTCTATTTATTAACAATAATTTGCATTAAAGGACGAGGTGCCAGCCACTATTATGGATAATCATATGAAGAACGTGGAGAAGGCCTCAGCGGGCGGCAAGTTCAATCCGAACTTTGGGCTGGCCAACAGCGGCATTGCCGGCACCGGCAACGACAAGGATGACGACGAACCAAAGGAGGGCAACAACAGCAGCAGCTCCACAGCGGCTGCTAACGATGAGGAAGGCAAGGATCCAAACAAGAAAGACGGTAAGTAATTTACTTATTAAACAGATTGCAATTGAGTTGAAACTGCAGTCCATCAAGTTGGAATGAGCTGATCCAGAAATCAGTTTAGGTCGTACAAATGATTAAGCAGGGACTGCAAACAAGAGTTTTGAATGCTAATTTCAACTAAAAAAAATCAATGTGAAGGAAATATGCTATAGTAAAATGGTCTACACCAAAAATTCCTATTTTAGTCGGAACTATCGTTATCAGCCATAAACTTTTATTTTCAATTTATAAGATATAAATCAAATTTAAATCTTATTTTTAATTTTTATTTAAAAAGTCAAAAATAATCATTAAAGTTCAATTTTTAATTAAAAGTTGTGAAATAACACTTATTTCTGATTTTTTCAATAAAAATAAAAAAATAAATATTTTATTTGAAAAGAAAATAAGAGTTAATCCGTAACTTTTATTTTAAAAATCAAAAATAAAAGTTAAAGTGATACTATATTTTGATATTCTTAAGATTTCTAGGAAATTTTTGATATTTTTATTATGAATTCGTATTTTGTTTTCCAATAATTACTTCAAACATATATTACTGCAACAGAATACAGAAAAAAAAATTAATTAAAGTCGGATTCTTAATTTTATATGAAAGGTCTCGAATCATAGATCAAGAATATTTTAAAATTTATATGGTAATACACCACTTGGCTCAAAATATATTCAACTTTTTTTTTTATTTTTTAAATACAATTTACGGAATAACTCTTATTTGTAGCTTTAAAAATAAAAATCAAAAATAAATCTTATTTTTTAATTTTATTGAAAAAATCAAAAGTAAGTGTTATTTCACAACTTTTAATAAAAAATTGAATTTGTATGATTATTTTTGACTTTTTAAATAAAAACTAAAAATAATTGTTATTTCGTAACTTTAAAATAATAGTTAAATTGCAATTTTTAATTTAATACTTATAAAAGTTATGGTCCCTGTGATTAATTTGTTCGATTACAATTATAAGTTTGAATTGTTAACGATTTGTTGGTTGTTTTTCCAATTTGTTTTATGCTTTTATTAATGTTTCTTTCATTTACAAAATTATGTACCAATTGCGATGACGATTATTTGGCCAATTGTATTTTATTGGGTTGTTGCATTTGCGTTTGTTCACATTAAAGCCACAGACGAGGCAAAGTCCAAAGACAAAACGAAATCGGATAAGCTCAACACAAACACTGACTCAAGTTCCACATCAACATCATCAACGACAACAACAACATCAACAACAATAACATCAGCAACAACAACAACAACATCGCCCATTACCAATAACACAGATAAAAAACCTAAAGAATCGTCGTCGTCGTTGTCCGGCGGCGACAAAGCCAACAAAACTGAAAAATCGAGCAACGCCTCAAACAAAACGGCTTCCAACTCCTCACCCACAGAGACTGGCACCGCGACTGGCACCACCAGCGATGTGGAGATCAAAACGGAGGACACCAGCGGCGATGGCGAGCCAAAGGATGGCAGCAACGATGCCAGCAGTGGCGCCATTTCCACCAAGGATTGCGCCTTCAGCGAGAACAATATGCAATCGGCGGCAGCAGCAGCACTTGCCTCCGCAGCTGTCAAGGCGAAACATTTGGCAGCTCTGGAGGAGCGCAAGATCAAGTCATTGGTGGCATTGCTGGTGGAGACCCAAATGAAGAAACTGGAAATCAAGTTGCGGCACTTTGAGGAACTGGAGGCCACCATGGAGCGTGAGCGCGAAGGCCTCGAGTATCAGCGACAGCAGCTCATTACGGAGCGTCAACAGTTCCATCTGGAGCAATTGAAGGCGGCCGAGTTTCGAGCTCGCCAGCAGGCGCATCATCGCCTGCAGCAGGAGCTGCAGCAACAGGGACAGGCGGCCGCTGCCGCTGGTTCCATAATATTGCCACCCCAACAACAACAGGCGCAGCAGCAACCCCCACAACCATTACCGCCGCCGCCACCGCATCATCATCAGCAACCGCCGGTGCCGCATCAACACCAGCCACAGCCACTGGCGGCACCAGCGGCACAGCATCAGCCGTTGCCACCGCACATAGCTGCCGGCGCACCGTCCAATGGTGCACCCTTTGCCGCGCCGCCAATTGTCCCGCCCGTGGTTCCAGTGCCGCCAGCACCGGCTAGTGAGCAGCCCGCACCTGTGGCCCCATCCCAGGCTCCCACGCCAATGGGTAAGTAAACATTGTTTACTTTAGCAATTTAACAATAACATAAACTTATATTTCAGATACTACACCGCCAGCTAGTGCACCACCTGTTGCCGAAGTCGCCAGCGTGACAGCAGCAGTCGCACCAAGCGCCGCGCCTGCTCCTAGCATTCCAGCACCTGTTGTTGCTGCAGCTGCAGCTGCTGCACCTCCTCCTTCATCTTAAAGCTATGTGTAGGCATGAGAAAAACTTTAGCTATAAGTATACTCGCTCTCAGTACGTACTGTATACTCTTCTCTCCCGTAACCTTATATTGTCAGGTCCCGCTTCAAATCCCTTCATTAGTGTACTTATGTATTTTGTTGTAGTCCCTTAGTGTCGCCTAATGTGTCATCAGAGTCACCATTGGGCGCCGTTTCAATATTTACACAATTTTGAACTAAGTTTCAAACCTAAAACACGCATTAAAATAAAGTCTATTCATATGTATGAAATAATCAATGTTTTATTTGAATGTAAGAAAGGTTAATGGAATTTTGACATGGCATAGCTTACATGTATGTATAATACAACAAAAAGAAGGTGTGCAGACCTCATAAATTCTATATATATATATACTCAGACAAACATTTATCGTACACTCTTTTTTTTACTTTAACAGCTATGTAAATCAAGTCTTCACAGTATTGGAAAGGTCGTTTAAATTCCGTTTGAATAATGCAAAACTTTCCTTAAACCATCAAGTACCCATTAAAGATTTTGAATTTAAAAAAAAGGATATTTTCAACTTTTTTCTTAGATTTTTTACAAAAAATATTTGGATGCAGAAAAATTCTTTAAACAATACCAAGAGAAAACAAATTTCAAAAATCTCTTCGCTAGTCACTTTTTGTGTCAAAAGTAGAGAAAATGGGTTAAAATAGTTATTTTTAGGATTTTCAAAAAATTATAAAAAATACTAGCGGCGAGATTTTTAAAAAAAATTTTTTTGGAGTCAATCTAAGAATTGTTTGAAGAATTTTTCTGCATCAAAACATGTTTTCTAAAAATCGAGGAAAAAAGTTTTAAAAGTAGAGGTTTACAAAAATTCAAAATATTTTTAATGGGTTAAGAAAAGTTTTGCATCATTCAAACGAAATTTAAAAGACCTTTCCAAATTTATTTTTTAAATATGAAGACATTACTTACAATAGCTGTTAAAGTATAAAAAAGAGTGTACGAAAATATGTTGGGCTGAGTTTATATATTTGATCAAGAAAATCGGACTCAAAATGCAGCGCTCAGTAATGGTGTCAAATTTTCGGGATGTCGAAAACAACCACAAAATATTTTATATAGGAATGGAAATAATTCGTGCAAAATGTGGATAAATTTTTCTGTAATTAATCCTGATTTAACAACTAATTTAATGACAATATTCATGCAATTAATATAATTCAATGACAATAAGTTTGTAATGCAAAGTTACAAGTAGCATAATCTATACACTACGAAAATGTCAGCACAACTGCGGAGATCTTTTCAAACAACAATGCCGAACTGAAGTTCCGAGTTCTTGCCACATGCTCGGCTTATTCAAAGGTTGTGCGTCGTGTCAGTATATTCGGTCGCTTGCTGGACGTGGGCTTGCCCAGCTCGTTGTTGGAGTGAGCGCGTTTCAGGTTCACTGGCGTCGCCATCTGAGTGATTATTTTGGCCTTGCATCCATCGTACGTGCAGATGCGAGGCATGGCCTCGAACGAAACAAAAACGTTCGTTTTATTGCCATTGCTCTTAAGGCACATCTTGTTGCTGAGATTCTGCAGGGGTCGAATGACAGATGGAGCTTGAGTGGAAACAGAATCCGAGAACTGTTCGCACTGCAAGTCTCGTGCATAGTCGGCCATGCGTTGAACATATACTTGATTGTAGAAGGTGATAATGTCTGCGGCTGGCTGCCCGTCCGCCAGGTGTACGGCGCGATAGATAGCACTCCGGGCATGTGGCTGGCGTCTGTACTGCTGAATGATGTCGCTGAAGCTGATGCGAAGTCTCGCCGTGCGCACACACAGGTAAACCGCACACATAAGCAGCTGGTCCAGATGACGTTGCTTCAGCAGCTCGGCACCGTGCACTATTAGGGAATGCTCCACAATGTGCCAGATTTGCGTGTATCTGGGGAGCAGGGATAAGCCCTTACACAGGTAGGTAAGTCGCTGGGTGGCCAGGTGGTAAAACTTGCGCAGGCAAATGACGATTGAGCCCGATGTCATCCTGGAATTCTCCTGACCCGAGCTCAACTGCACGCTCTGGCAGCTGGGCAGACCTGCGCCTGCATATACACGCCACAACTGTGAATTCTTGCGCCAGATTAGAGAAGTAATGCATTGGGCCTCCACCTCGCGCAGATGCTTGATGAGATCACGTGTGAGCGAACCGCTTTCATGGCGCACAACTAGCTCGAGTATCTTCTGAAACTCGAACGAATCGATGTCAAAGCAGTCGAGCAGCCACGGGAACTCCAGCGTCGTCTCGTGCGTCTCAAAGATGTGCAGCACCAGCTGCAGGCAGCAGGCAATGAGCGTGGTATTAAACGTGCTCTGCAGCTGCATCAGCATCTGTCCCATTTTGATCGTTGGCCTACGACGCAGCTCGGCGCCAGTAATCTTGTCCAGCAGCATGTAGTACAAGCCACTTACAAGCTTAAAGCGGCACTCGGCTGCTTCCTGGTTTAGATTCGCTGCATCCTCAAACTTGCGGCTCATGTCGCGCAACGAATCTTGCAACAAATTGGCATCGTTTTTACCAAGGACTTTGCCAATATAGGCTGGCAGCGTTTTCGGCAATTCATGCCACACCAGCTGATTGAGATTACCGCGCTGTGTATCGTCCACCAGCTGATCTGCAAACTCAGTGGCCTCCTTGCCATTGGAATACTTTGTATCGGTCAGTTTAGGTGCCGCAGACTGCGCCTCATGTTTCAGTAGAACGCGCTCGTCAATTTCACTGATGTCCGAGACATGAATGGCGTAGCAGCGATTCAGAGAGGTCAAGTTCACCTCCAAGATGCCATCTTTGACCAGTTCGCGCTTGAATCGATCGTTGCCCAACAGACGCTGATCCATAAACAATCCCATCACAGCCTCGTGGAAGAAGGAGCTTTTCATAATGGAAACGCCCTTCGCTGGCAGCTCTGGTATAAGTGTGCATATATCTTCGATGGCACTGTACTTGTTCAATCGGAAAATATCAGAGGCACTGGAGCACCACTTCGAGGGCACACCCTTAAAGTCCGTGTTAATTATGTCCGATTTGTGGACCTCGAGGGCGTTGACGAAAACCAATTCGATGGCACAAATGAGCACCTGACAACCATTGATAATGTTGGTAGTGGCAAAATTGGGCAGCTCGTTGCGGACCATTAGAAACAGCAGCCAGCCGAATTCATAGATCATGTGGTAATGCGCCTGACTCTCTGTTGACTCGGGAAACACATACAGCTGGTTAAAGATGCGCTTGTAGTGCTGCGCGAGCAGCAATGTAATGCCCAAGCGACGGTCCATGTCGCTTATCTCCTGCTGGAACACATCTGCGTTCTGTGCCATCCAGTTCCAGTGCTCCATTCGTCTTAGAAACTTCTTAATGTTGATCCTGAAGATGCGCAGAACTTCGGTCAGCGAAATGTTCCAGCTGTGGAAGCGCGCCTTCTTATCCCACGATTCCAGGTCCTTGGCCTTGGGATGCTCGGCGTCTTGTCGCATGTCCTTCATTTTGGCCTTCTGCAGCTCACTGTAGACAGCGCAGCAAAGCCAGTCGTCCGCATCGTTGGACAGGACGCCATCTACATTCAAGTTATGAAATGTTTTTATCGCATTTTGCTTGATTTCTGGGTCGATTCGCAATGTGCGACAACTTGCGACAAAGCGCTGAAGGATCACACCACTCTCCTCCTGTTCCATCTTTCGCGTGCTGCAATGAAAACAGCGTTAAGCTACTGGGACAAGTTTTGAGGGCACAAATTCATTACCTTATTTATATTTAAATATTTGTGCAAATATTATTTTCATCTATCTATCGGCGCGAATATTAAAATGCGACGCAGTGCGGCAAATCAATGTTGGGCACACTGTACTTTCTGTTAGTCGTCTGGCGTCCAAGCTTGTGCAAACACAATTTGTTTTTGTACAGATTACACCCTACAAAATTGGAATGGCTTCGGTATGACAACAACTACGGTCCATTTATTGCTTATTACCTTAGCACACTCTAAAAATATAATTATTTTTAGGGTCCTCGTCTAAATTACGCGGTTTAGTATTTGTTTGCGACAGGTGTGACCAAGTGTTGTTAAGTCCACGGTTGCCACAATTGGCGTTTTTGCGCCAAAACTGGCTCTTTTTTTTCCTTTTGGCGCAATGGCACTTTATTTTTCGATTTGGCTCTTTTTTTCATCAGTTCAGAATCAGTTATTTTGTATAGGTTGAAAAATAACTATGTATTTTTATTTAATAACATAATCACTAAATTAAGATGAAAATGTGAGAATATGTGTTATTGCTTTAAGTGTTTGTGAACTAAATATTTTTTATTTAATTAAATGCAAAAATAAAATGAACTGCAAAAAAAAAAGTTTTGGCTCTTTTTAAGTCAATTTGGCTCATTTTTTGTCTGTTTTTGGCTCAATTAGATATTTTTAAGTGGCAACCGTGGTTAAGTCTACTCTTTGCGATTAGGATATTTTAATTAACATATTGCCGGAATGTTATCAACATAAATATAGAATACTGCTAAATCAGTTTTAGCCAATTTATCTTTATCTTAAATATCAAAAAGTATATTTCTATTTTGCAATCGATGCTAAAATTTATTCAAAATAACAAATTATTCCCGTCAGCGACTTGATTGAAAGAATGACTTCAAATATAACGGGCAGAGACATGGTCGGCTAATTTAGGGAATGTTAATACAGCTGCTAATACAGCAGATAACTAACAGAAATCTGTTGACTGCAATATTTAATGTACGCCAAAGTAATTTATATTAATGTTTACTTAAAACCAACTTGTACAAAATGTTTCGAAGCAATACAGCCCTTCAAAAGGAACAATCTCATTTATATAAACTAGAAAGGAAAATAGTAGAGCACCTGCCTAAAATCCAAGAAGCGTTAAATTCACTTAAGGTGAGATCTCATGCCCACGATTAACATTGTTGCGTTACAATATTAACAAACTGTGTTTTCCAGGTGGAGGAGCTGCATTTAAAATCCCAGCTGGTAAATCAGAAGTTATCGCAAGTGGCCGCATCTAGTTTGGATGGAAGCGTTGCGCATTCAGAAAGCATTGCTACCCCAGACGATCAAACAAATCAGCAGGATATCACCTTGGACTTGTTTGTCAACAAGTTGCAGCAGTTTGATGTAGAAATCGATTCAGACTGACGATCAGAAAGTATTATTTAAATGTCATTTATTGGTACACATTTAGCTAATTTTGAATGTTTGACAAAATACAAAACGAGATGTGATTAAAAGTATAATTATAAAATGCCAATTTTTGTAATTCTGGTGATAGCACCTGAAATAAAAGTTAACTAAACTACTAAAGCTATATATGTATGTATGTTTTATACGCATTGTTTAAAATATTTTAGTATAATTTTATTGATATTCCGGGCGACATCTTCAGAGACCTCTTAAGCGCCACCATCAGACGATTCACCTGTACTATCGCGTCGTTTCTTTTTCTTGGGTGCTGCCGAGCTGCCATCCCGTTCATATGCGCTGTCACTGCTTTTGCTGCTGGAGCTGGAAGCATCGCTTTCGCTGCCGCTGGAGGAACCTGATTCACCATCAGACGAACTGTCATCATCCGAACTGGAACTATCCGAATCGTCGCTACTGCTTGAATCCGAGTTGGATGAGTCTGAACTGCTATTCGAGCTATCCGACGAACTAGACGACGAAGAACTATTGCTGCGCTTCCTTTTGCGCTTGGTTCGCTTCTCACGATCGACACGCACTTCAGAGCCGGCATCCAAAGCACGCGACTCATTGGCCGGCGTAGACTCGGCGGCATTGGCACTTTTCTCAGCCAGATGCTTACTTAATCGTTTGGTGCGCGAGCTACGGTGAACATACTTTCGCTTTTCCTTGCATTCATAGCTCCAATGTCCCAAGTTTAGGCACTTCTGACACCGAATGCCATTTGGAAATGCCGCGGTCAATTTTGCAGTCCTGTTAATGAACATTTTTATTTAGATTTATATGCGCGTTAACACTTCCACTCTTACCGCTGCTTTTGAGCCAGCTTTCGCGCCGCCAGCCCCACCAGTGTCATCCTTATGTAATAGTCTCTGAGTTTGTGTTTGGAGCCAATTTTGACTTCGGCTTGTTAGAGTCCTTTGGAAAATATGTATAAGTAATAATGGGTAAAAACGTTTTGGAAGCACCTTTTTTTGTTTTGTTGTCACATTCAGTGTGGTCGCAGCTAAAAAGCCATAAAATACTGAATTGTGCTGTAATACAAGCTATCGAATGCTTAAAAATACTGTATATTGTCGATTTTCTAAATTTGATCATAATATTTTTATATTTGTTATGAACTGCTTGTTTCTCTTTGGGCCGCGCCGGCTGGCTCATCGGTACTCAGGTAGAGTCCCATCCCTGGCCCGCAGTTCATAGCAATCGATATATTCTTAATTTAAATAAATAATAAATATATCGGCTGTTGCCGATACTAAAATAAATACAAAAATCGCGCTGGCACAAACGATACAAAAAGCTGTACATAACAATACCCCCCCCCAAGATCGTTTGTGACCAGCCGGCACCTAACGCAGCGCCCAACGTAGGCCACACCCACGACAAGACCCTGCTCTACCAACTGAGCTAGCCAGGATCCCAACAAAAGGTCTGGTCTCGCACTCCAGTGAACCACTCATCTGGCTGCCTTTTCCACACTGCACGCTCTCGGCGCTCTTGTAGGTGCAGATCTCTTGTACCGACAAGGTGCTTCGCAGGTGGATCAGTGACCAGCCTTCGCCTTCTGGACAAGAAATCCGCATCAGGGTGATATTGTTCCTCGCTCTCTTGACTCAACACTACCAACTCTGGGGGCGTCGCCATGACTCTTTCGAGCTCCGCGCTATGCTCCGTCGGTTTGATCACCTCGTTGATGAGTTGCATCATCTCGAGGAATCCTGCCCTGATCTCTTCGTGGAGTGCATCACTAATGCCCGTCCGTAAGGAATACCTATACGTCTCATAAGCCTGAGCAATAGCTGCGTTTATTGTCGAAGTGACCACACTGTCCATAATACCTACTCCTTATCCTATTCTCTAATAAATACTAATAAATAACATTAATAATCCTAAACAAATTCTACTAATACAAACGTCAACAATACCCAGTCGGACTAAACAAAAAAAATACCCAACAGAACTTACAATACTGAATAACTACATACGATAGTTAACTAAATAACATATACAAAAAAAAATAAACAAATATAAAATTTATATTATAAATACTAAATTTTACTATCTATCTATTTTTAGAAAAAACATGAACTAACATCGGGGAGAGAAAAATAAGTACACAGGCGGACCAACACTTTTCTACGCACAATTTGGACAGTGGACAAACATTTAAGCATTTGTAAAATGCGTGACGAACGTCATCCGAGAAACGCTAACTGAATTTTTAGCTATTTGGATTTTGTCGCACATCTCGTGACCATTGGGGCATGCTGCATGACAGGTGCGGCGCAGGATCGGTTCCGTACCGTCCTGGGTCACCTGCCTCCGAGGCTCTACAATAACCTCGGCCAACATACATCCAACGCGAACACAGAACGAGACAAAACAAATAGTAAGTACAAAAAAAAAATAAATAAATAACATCAAACAAACTAACCTAATATCACAATTGGTATCACAGAATTAAACTATCATCGCGGCTACTACCAAGCTATGGTGCAGACGTTACATTCCCGTACTGCACCAACCGCAACAAGAGAAATCTCCGATGCCAAATGGAATATCAAGGCGAATGAACATCATCGTCGTGCTTCCCGGACTCACTACACTCTCTGCGCGATTATGGGCCACCTTTTGAGCCGCATAAGACTTCAGAGGTGAATGGGTCCTAAAGCCGAGTGAAATAAAAATCGTGTAACGACACAGTTAAATTTATATTTTTTTGAAATAGACACAACTCTAAACAAGATATGCTCTGCTTTCACTTGGGCGCCATATGTTATGAACTGCTTGTTTCTCTTTGGGCCGCGCCGGCTGGCTCATCGGTACTCAGGTAGAGTCCCATCCCTGGCCCGCAGTTCATAGCAATCGATATATTCTTAATTTAAATAAATAATAAATATATCGGCTGTTGCCGATACTAAAATAAATACAAAAATCGCGCTGGCACAAACGATACAAAAAGCTGTACATAACATATTTATCAAGTTTTACATCTTGTTAGATAAGGATTTATAAATAAATACTTTATATTAGACTGTTTTTAAAATTTTTAAAAATTTTAAAATATCGCTGAAGAAACATCGATGCTCGATGCATCGATGTTTTTTTACATCACTAGCTTGATTTACTTTAGTTCCAAACTTGTATACAACACAACTCGATTAGTTAAATTAGGAAGAAGTTTAAATGATAATGAATTTGTAGTTTTTAATTGTATATAAATGTGCATTGTTTCATGTAGTACTAGGATTTAATTGTAACACGTTTTAATTGCGCGTAAATGTATTATTGAGGCACAGTTTTGGTTTTAAAGTGGCGATTTGTTCAATCGTACCCAAAACAATAACAAAGCCTTTTTTTTGGTGACTAAGAAGCGAAAGCTGAAGTCCAAAGACATTTCAACAGATACGGGTAAATATGTAACAACTGCTGCACTGCACAATTGCTTACCAACTATTTTGTATTTAGGAACAGATCTTCATAATGAGCGAATCGGATTCAGTAGTGAGCACTGCGAGGGCGAGGAATATGCACGCAGGTGGCGGTGGCGGAGGCAGTGGCGATCGCTTTATGCCTCCTGAGGAGCTGGCTATGCAATCGCTAACCAAACAGCTGTTGAAATCACGACTGTTTCGAGGGGTATACCTAGAGCGTTGCTTTGTGGAGCAGGTTGGTGGCTATCGTGATGTTATATCTTTGCAATGCAGTGAACGTGACCTGGAGAGACAGTTGCTGAGCAGTGCAGCCCAATTGCAAATATTCTATCAACGTTTCGTGCCCAACATGTGGGTGGGCATCACCAAGGGCAATATTGGTAACTACAAGCACACACCACATCCTGCCCAGCTGGATACCTGTGTTTGGACGGAGCTCAATGATTTGGCATTTGGAGAATACTGGTTCAGCATTAAGACTCTACGCTTTCGTGCCCAGGAAGTGCAGCTTAAACTCAAAATGATCCGTGCAGTTGAGCCAGAAACATTGGCAACACCAAGAAATAGCTTATCTTTGAAAAGGGTTAGCCCCAGCAGAGTAGCCGCTATAACTGCTGGCGATAGCGCTGAAACGGCAGATGCAAATGCTGCAGGCATTGTCTCCGAAGATCAAGCGCCGACAATTGGACTTGCGGACTTTGTAACTGTTCTACAGCAATGGCGACAATCAGTTATAACGACAATATACGAATTTATGGCCAACGATGTGAACAAGCGCAATATAATGGGCACCATACGCTTCCTGGGCCTGCTCATCTTTTCGATAATCAGCGGTGCTGCTGTTGCACTCCGTTTTATGGGCATTTTCGCGGTACGTTTCCTTTTTGAGATCAGTCGGCTCACGCACACGGCGACTCCAATCGTTTTCAAGCTGATTGAGTTTGTCAATAAGATTGTGGGCGCCTTTTTCATTTTACTCACGATGATTTGGAAGGATTTGGTGGTAAATCGTGGCGGGTCTGTTCCCAGACCTCCGCTGGAAGCAAGCAATCATTTCAAGAGTCTCACTTACGAAAATACCGAGTCGCATCGACGCAGTTCGCGCTACAGATCATCAAATTATCAGTAATGTATTTATAACTAAATACATGTCAAAATTGTTTAGTCATACTTCATCAGCATTTAGTCAATAGTGTAGATTACGGGGCAGCGTTTTCCTTTTCCAATTGTGTTACTAGCCTTAAACTACAAATGCCCTTTTGCCAGTCCATTGAATTTCTCTAGAGTTTGCGCTGCAAACCTTTTGTAAATTGCAATATTTCTCGGGATGCGGAGCTATTTAAATATTTTTGTACTTTGAACAATCGCGCACTAATTAAATGCATGTGTTAATTGTACGTGTATTGTTTAGAAAAATGATTATTTAAAATTTTTAGAGTATGTCTAGTGAATTGTATCAAATTGTTGGCAATAAAAATGTTAAAAAAAAAGAATATCAAAAATTGTTTTATTCAACATCAAGTCAATATTTGTGACTACTTTAAATAGGAAGAATAAAATGTGTTTTAGACGTGAAGCAGATACTTTGAATACAAACCTTGTTTCGCATTAAGGTGGCCAAGTCTGTTGGATTGTAATAATTGAAAACAAAATTGTGTATTTGTTTTGTTAGTTTTAATAGTTATACACTTTCATTTTATTACTTTACTTGATGTTATTCTCATTAAATTTTTGTTCATATATATTTATGTATCTATATATGTATACTAGTATAATTTGTCGGTTTGTCTCTAAATTTTACACAAATGATCTTATTGTGTTTAGTTTGGTTTTGGGTTGTTGTCATGTTCATCAAACTTTTAAATGGGGCTTTTGTACCGGAACTCCATACGTATCTATACGCTCTATGTATTTACTTGACTTTGAATTTTCTATGGCATTTAATGGGTTTGTGTTGCATTCAACCTGTCAAACTTTGCACGTATTGGTTGTCGAAGTTATTTAAACGCCAGTATCTCCGTCTAAATGTCATTGTATATTTAATATTTTCTGTTTTTTAGTATTAGTCAACTAAATTATATATTTTTTGGTGATATAATTTAATTAGTACATATACATATATATATAGTGTTTGGTTTTCAATTTTTGCTTATTATTTTTTTTTGCAATGTTATTGTATTTTATGGAAATAACTGCGTGTGTGTGTTTTTTTATTTAAGTTTATATTTTTATCCACGTATGCAAATGATACAACGAACTTTGCTCATAACCCTTTAATTAACGATTTGTTTAATAATAAATTGTATGTAAATTGTATGCAGACATTAAAATATGTGTTAATGCTTGGATTTTATTTTATTTTTTGAGATTGATATACTGTAAAACACGTTGTCAACATTACATTATTTGTCATTCCTTGTTAATATTTTTTATAATTATTATATCTTTTTGTTTGTTTATATGTATATATAATCGTTTTAGTTTTGGTTTTATATTTGCCAACTTGTTTAAAAACGCACAAAGTAAATATAAATTTAAAATATGTTTAGTTTAACAGTTGCTTGTTATTGTTGTAAATACTTTGCATTTGTTTAAAAGTAAAATGTATAATATACATACAGCTTCAGTTAAATGTCATTACGTGTTATTAACTTTGACCTTTACCTTCAAATATCAAACATTTATAGCATATTTCATTTAACATGTCCTTGTCTGCTGAAAATAATTTGCTTTTTAACAATTAGTTAGACATTTAGAGCAAAAACATTGATAATATAGATTGTTTTAATTTGTTTTCCTTCTTTCTTTCATTCCCTTTTTTTGTTGGTTTAGTGTTTATGCATAAAAATTTGTCTAGTGAAATATATATGTAAATATATATATTTTTTTAAAGGTTTTGAACTGCTTATTGTTTATAATTGCGATTTTGTTATTTGTATTCTTTCTTAATTGCGTTTTTCATTTCATTCTCTTGAACGTGATGTCCCGATATTAATTATTATTGTTTTTGGCATTTATATTTAAAGGAATACGTATGAGTAATTTTTTGAATATAATAGATTGTAGATGTGGTAAAAATATACGTAGAGCAACAGGAAGAAATGATAAGAATTTTACTAATAGCGTGCCAAAGTTTTGCGATACAAATTTTAAATCGTAGACACAAATCTATTAAATTTTTGTTTAAAACAACTCTATTTTAAGTATTTGAAAAAGATAAAAAAAAAACTATAAACAATAACTTGAGTGTATTTCAATAGTTTGGTTTGTGGTTTTTTATTTGTTTATTATGTATTTTATATTAGTATCTTTACATAGTACATATAGTATATATATATATATGTATTTATATATATTATATATCTATATAGTTATAATTATAATTTTTTACACATTAAATTCAAATGCATTAATTCATCTGTATCTGTATATATATGTATATATATAATTTATTTATAAATATAAATAACAAAATGTTTCCCTTTTAAGCATTTTTATGTACCATTTTCATATTCATTAAATTTTATTTTATTGAATCTGTTTTTTTTACTATGTTTAAAAACGATTCATTCGCTTTTTACTAGTTATAGTTTTCCCATTTTCTGTTGTTTGTAGCTTGGAATTGTGTACTTTTATTTTATTTTATTTTTTTTTATAGTTAACTTCCATTTTTCGTGTGCTGAACAATTGGCAAAAGTTCCCGTTACACTGGATCACTCGTTACGTGACAAAAGAAAAGGAAAATCTTTGCATTGCATGATTGATTTGAATTGCCAATAATTTGAATAAATACATAAGGTGTACATACGTATATATGTACATTTGGGTTAGTGTCTTATATCATCTTTAAAGGTAACTTAATAAAATTCATTGTTTTTTGGAACAAATCTCAACCAACTTTTCCAATAGGACCCGAGGCACATTTTATTTACATTTTTGAATCTTTTACGCCAACATTAGAAAAGCGTAAAGAAAGCCTCGTCTTATAGATAGCCCAACATTGTGCGTTTTAAGCACTTTAAAGTTCTGTGTTGATTATTGTTGGATGCGGTAATTTGTTGGTTGTCGATAAGTAATATGAGAGTAATACAAAAGAGTTAAGTAAGTGGTAGTATAAAAGAAACAAGGAGTAGAAAGGAATGGAAAGAAAAGTTAAGTTATAAACTTAGAGCCAACTTAGAAGAAACTACGATATAAGCTCTTAATTACTTTAAATCATCGGTATCCTCAATTAAATCGGCATACTCCTCCCAATCGTTGTTAGACGAACGTGTGCGCAAATTCGATATTGTTGGTTCCTCATCCGCCTCTTCCCCCCCATCGCCGTGTTTAGTGCGACCACCGCCGGTGCCTCCTTCGTCGACAACTTCGTAGTCCTTGAGCTCAGCTTCCAAGTCCTTTTCCCATTGTTCCTCTGAGGAAGATTTATCAAACTGACGATTACTAACTGTGTGGCTTACACGCATAGACTTATGTATACAACAGTTTATGTACTATATACCATACATAAGTTAAATGTTAAGTATGCATATGTATAATTGGCATATCATCATATAATCATAAGTAAGTATTGTCAAGCAAGCATTTGTAGTTATTTAATCAATTTAGTGATGACCTCCCAAGCAAGTACATGGTTTCTCAATATTCTTTACCTTTAAAACTAATCGCGTGGCAAACTCATATAACTAAGGCATAGATTTTCACAGACTGTTATTCGCTTTGGTATTCGCACCGTAACTGAAAAGTAATCGTCTACAAAGTTGGAAATTTCATTTTAATATGGTAGGTAGTCGCACAATAAAGGCCAATAAATTAATTCTCTGTTTGGACCTGGTTAATTAACGAACAGCGTGCAAAACCAACGCACCAAGAAGTTAGTGAGAATGTATATTATGTACATTCATATATTTATTAGGATATATTCAGTTATCCTCAGCCATGACTTGCTTGTTGTCCTAACACCAAATCAAGTGCCAAAGTTGAAAATCTCACAAATGACACCGTAAATATAATATATAATTAATTAAGAAAATATTATGAAATAAATATTTGGTGTGTATTTACAGCATATGTTACACATAAATTAAAAGCAAGCTAAATATAGGTTTATTCTATATATTTTATAGAATAATGCACTTATACGAAGCACGCCAAATATATAAACTTAATTGAAAGCTATTCAAAAAATTGCAAAAATTATTAAAGTATAAATAATAATCAAAGCATTTCTGTACATCAATTAAAATTGTTAATGTCTTTGTTCGTATATGGACAGACTGACTTACGGTATTAGAGAGGGAGAGATTTTGTATTTTAAAGTTATTTCTCTTGATTTTGTGTGGTGAGTTGACGTACAAAGTATATAGAGGTATAAAAACTGTTTTTTCGGATTATACAAATTGAAAGTTGTCCTTGGTGCATTTAAAAAAGCAGTTCTTGAAGTTAAGGAATTGGGTTAAATAAAAAAATTTAAATTTTGCAAAAAAAAAACCTTTTTAATTGTATTGTTTAAAATCAAAAATCTAGATTTAATGAAAAGTAATTAAAAGCTTGCATTTAATTTTCGAAACTAAACAACAACTACTTACATAAATTCTAATTGAATAGTATTTTTTAAAAATAAAAACTGAATAGGAACAAACACATAGATACAACGATCTTATAAGTCTTATAATGTATATTTACGGACATTGACAACAGCGATAAGAAATAAAATGGATATTTTCGACAACTATTTTGCTGTAGACAAATATTATGCAATTAAAAAATCAACAACAAAACATTGAAACATTTTATAGTCTTTTTTTTTGTATTTTTTATAGAAGTGAAAATTTGTTTGTTTAACCAACAATTTCTAACTTACCACACAAAATTTGTTTCAGTTTTTTTTTTGTTTTTTCAAGTAACATTTTAGTTTTGCCTTTCGGTTTATATAAATAATGCGTTTTGTTTAAATTTTTGTCAAGTGAATATTTTATATATGTATATATAATTTGGTTTGTTGCATTTCGTTTTTGTTTTTTATATATCGCTTAACGTTTTCTTTTTAAGTTGTTTGTTCTTTACTGTCATGTGGGCAATTTTGTTTGCGTTTGGGTTTTATTTTGTTAGTTTTAGATTTTGTTTTTTTTTTTTTTGTTTTTTGAATTTAGCGTTTATCCATTCAATCTTCTGCAGGATGATTTGAGAAAAAATTAAGGAATAAATTAAAAAATAAATGTTTGTTAAATGTTTTTGATAAAACAATTTATATTGTGACTAATATTAAAAATTTTGCGTTCTTCTTTTTTGTTTCTTTGTTTTTTTTTAGTGTTCTATGTGGTTGGGAGCAATTGGTTTGGTGGTAATTGTGTCATAGAGGAAAACGCGACTTGGTTGGATATATTTTAAAATGAAATTAGGCCGAAATAGTTGGGAGAATGCTAAATATGAAAGAATACGTCAAGGAAAATAATAATATTTTTATTTATATAGCAAATTATTGAAACAAAATTGAAAATGCAATTGAATAAAATAGCACGAAATTGTAGAGTTTGATCAATAATAAGAATTTGTATCATTTTAGTTTATACTCAACTTGTTCAAAATTGATTTGTGGCTAGTGCACGATTTAATTGATGTTAATGTTTTATCTTTACATATTTTATAAGAAGAAGTAGGTCATAGATACTTAAGTGGAAATTATAGGATTTTATATTGTTTATATGTACTTGTTTTAATACTTTGTATAGTTAGAAAAGAATGGCAACAACTGTTTAGACCAGACTTTAGGTGTCTGCATGTAATTATTATCTAAATATTATATTATAAATTTTTATGTTATTTATAATAGTTCATTATCCATAAGTTGCCATAGGTCTGTATATACTTTTTACTTTTTTATGGGGTTGTTGTTGCTTTCATTTCAATTGATATTTTTATTTAATAGTTAAATGCCAGAGCTTTTGATTTTATTGTTAGTATTTTGACAATAAAGAAAACGATTTGACAAAAATGTAATTTACACAAAAGAAAGAAACAGAGCAGAGGAGAAAAAAGAGAATTGTTTGGTTTTTACACTTTGTTTTGTACACACATTTTTGTTAAGAGTTTTCATTTGTTTTTTTTTTTGTGTTTTAAATATATTTATTTAAATAGTTATTTGGAAGATTAAATTTGAGCAATAAAAGAAATAAACATTAAGTGAGCTTTATGGTTGGCAATATATGAAACTTAAACTCTTGCGCAGCCAAACACAGTTGAAAAATGGCAAAGAGCAAATGGCAAATGCGAAAAGGAAACAATTCTGCTGCAGATATGACAATTACGAGATCTACTTGATATAAGTACTTATGACATGACACAATGGAGCATGTAATGTTTTAAGTAATTATGCGAAACAAAACTAAATGAATCCTATACTTTAAATTCATATGGAATATACTCAAAAAGCCCTAGAAGTTACTTAGCTTCTCAATGTGATATACCCGTAATCATGTGCCATTCTGGAATTATAATCTAAGCTCAACTTTATTTAAGTTGCAGAGCTCATCATCTAACTATTTATTTCAATTAGGGCACAATGCGATATGAAATTAAGTAGATGTTTTACTCTATATAATGTGTGCGGTATGTGTATGTATGTATGTATGTATGTATGTATGTATGTATGTATGTATGTATGTATGTATGTATGTACGATGTCGATAGGTTTAATGCAGCCTCAGTGGAATTTGCAGCTTAATTAAGTAATACAAATTTCAGAGCGAGTGCATAAAACCTAAAATGTATGTACAAAATGTTGATATTCAAAAAGCAAAAGTATAAGATTAAGCATGCTCGATAATGTAACAAAAAATACCCTGTACCTCAATATAGAATAAACTTAATCGAATTTATTATACTTTTATTATAACTTGTGAGGCATAGGGCATATTTTAAAGTAAAATTGTTATCGAAACTTAAATAATTTTAAACTCAACCAAATATTATTGAAAATAAACTTAAGAAAATTATATAGAATTTGCAAACTAAGACCTCTTACCATCGTTCCCGGCAAGCGCCTGTTGGGTCATACTATCAATGCCCAACTTACGCATACCGTCTTTTATTTCAGCCAAATCGGTTTCATTCGATGTTTGAAATTCGTCCGAGACGAACTCAGACTCGGAGATTTTCGTTGTTATATTTTTCTTGTCACTTTCTTTAAGCGTTTCATCAGCCTTAATGTCAATGACTGGCTTCGGTTGGTTAAAGACAGCTCCTTTGTTTGCTTGGGTCTCAGTGATTGTCTCACTTTTGACTGGACTCACATTCTTATCAATATTTTCCTTATCTGGCTGACCTTTGGCTGATTTAACGCAATTTATTTCGTCATAGTTGAGTTTTTTTTTTAATAGTTATTTTTTGAATTTTGTGTATAAAATAATAATAAAAAACATGAAAAGAAAAGAAAATAATCAAAATAAAATGGAATTTTTAGATAAATTATAACTGAAGTTTACGAAGTGAACGGCGTTTGAATAGAGAGGGCGAATAGAGAGAAATTGAGTTGATTTTTGATTTCGATCGATATTAAGAGGAGCCTGAATACGCGACGTGGTGAAAAGTGAAACAAGAAAATGAGAAACGAAACGAAACTAAACTAAATTCGAAATCAGATCTTTAGATCAGGCGACATAAGCCGGTGCAGCTAAAGGACAGTCACAAATTAATATCAAAACAAACTGAATGGAACTCAGGAGAACAGAAACTTCAGGTTCAGAGCATTTACTTTAAGGCGGTGTAGTACAGACTTTAGCCGAAAGTTAGTTAAAGGAAAGTAAAACTAGTTGAGAATCATAAATCAAAGGAGAACAGGCGCGTGTGTGAAAAGAAACCAAAAACAAAATCATAAAAGGAAACTTAGACTTAGATAGAGAGGTTAATAAAGATTGATAGACAGTTAAGTTAAAGAGCGCGCGAGTAGCGAGTGTTTGTATGTTTAGAGATAGGAGAGAGAAATTTAGATTGAGAGATAGAGAGAGCGAGAGAGCGAAAGAACTAGAGAGTTTACAGAGAAAGATACTGAAGAGGCAAGCGCAAGGAAATCATAAACTTGGCTGATTTCTCGCCAACGCACTCAATTATTGACTGTTTCTTGGGTCTTCATTCGGTGTGTAAGCTGTGAAAGCTGCTGAGTGTGGGGCAATCAATTACAATAAACTTACCGTCTTCACCGCTGGAAGCCTGGCCAACACCATCAGCGCCCAAAGTGCCCAGCTCGGCGGCCTGAATGATCAGTGAGACGCGATAGAAATAATTCCGCCAGAAGTTCTCCTCAGTAATGCTGTGAAAGAGTTATTTCATTAAATTTAAATTCAATTAGTTGAGAATTGTTAAACATCTTTCTCACATCTTGGGCACCAGTTCGAAACGCATCGTTTCGAGCGCCTTATCCTCGGCCATAATGGCTATGGCAGTGGGATATGCGGTATCATAACTGAACTCAAAGTCCACGCCAGCTGGCGGAGCTCGCACAAAGTTGCGACGATCCTGTGACAAGCCCAAAATTTCCTCCTTAATCTTCGACTCGTTGGCGTGTCCAATCCAGGGAGCAGCGCCATTACCAGCGCCGCCTTGACCCTTCATGAATGCCTCCTGCTCCTTGTTGAACGAGTCGAGAATGGTCTGCATGTATAAAATTATATTAAATACAAACATGTATAATATTTGTGGACGATCAATTACTTACATTATCCTTGACTGTTTCCTTAATCTTGCTGCCAGCCTTGCTGATGGCCGATGACAAGAAAGAGCCAAAGTGTTTGGCCTGCTGAGTTACTTTTGTGGTAACTGGCAAAAGCAAACAAAAGTTCAATTAGTTATAGCAATGAAATTGCAACTATATTGTTATCAAAAGTGGTTGCAACTAACTAACGCAATCAACCAAAATTGCAAAGACTACAAAGTAAATATGCTTGGAGGTGTAGATCAACTAAGGTTGACTAATAATAATAAGTTTATATAATGGGATTAGAAAAAACTACGGGTATTAAATGCTCTTTAGTAACCTGTCACCGCTTTCTATTATTTTTCTCATATTCTTTATTATTTTTGTGTGTTTTCTGATTTGGTAAATTGCAATTTAAGTTGACATTGAATCGACATTTATAATGTTGCTTTTTGTGTTACCAATCAAACTGTGACACGTACTTTTTACTTCATCTCCCTTACCCTGTCCAATTTGACCCTCATCGCCAGTGGGCGTGCCGCCGCCAGATGCTGGATGCGAATCGGCGCCCTCGGTGGCACTGTAATTAGAAATTGCGTCAGCGTGCGAAACGAGAGAGAAGAATCAAGAGAAATAGAACGAGAGAGAGAAAGAGAGAACAAAATAAGCTGGTGTAATTTTAAGGGTAGCGAACTTGTTGAGGAACATTTGTTTTATACATATTAAATACATATTGGATATCCGGTGTGAACATTGCACTTGGACTTCTGAGCATGCAGCATGCAACACCAAAGACCAAAACCCAATGAACTTGGGTCCAATTCCCATAGAGGCATTCCGACAATTCAGATTGTGATTTAATGTGCATGCGTTCAAAATAAACTTGAGGAAATACTAAGTGTTATCACAGACAAAATCAACATTGAATTTTAAAGTATTTTCAGCTCATTAATTCTCAATAAATTATTAAAGAAGGGGTAGATCTTTGAAATTTGTAATTGCTTATGCAGTTCAATTAACGCTTATGTATATTTACACGTTTTTATAGCTTTGTAATTCATTTCAGTTGAAGGACAATTAATATGAAAATTATTCATGATGATTGTGATGCAAATGCAAATGCTGATAAATTTTTAATGATTGATGTCATTAAACGAAAACTGGGATAAATTATATGAAATGCGTGAAACGGAAATGAAATAGGATAAAATAAGAAACACACTAATACATGCAACAATAAACATATCATTTATAAGGAATTATTTGTTGTCTTAAGTTTGTCTAGAGTCTTCACTCTTGAAGAGCGCACACTTAGAGAGCATTTTGGAGAGGAGAGTTGCCAAAGAGTTGACAAGGATATAGTCGCTACTTGGGTTGATAATGAAAAGCGAAAGATAGACTGGCACAGGAAGTACTAAACGACAACACATAGAAATCAAATGATAATAGGAAAGAAATCTTTCAAAAATCATACATTAAAATGAAATGATAACAACTAGTAACAACAATTAGTTATTCTTTTATCTACTGCGTAGCCACAAAGAAGTTCCAGATTTGTGTGGTTTTGATTAAATCCTTGAGGTTGTTTGATGGGCCGCTCAATAATGATGGAATCTAATACTTGATGACCTTTTAAAGTTGGACAACATTTTTTTCTTTACTGTAAGTTGGACAAAACTTTCTTTTTTACTGTAAACTAAACACTTAAACGCGTTACGTTACAAAATCATAATATGAAATAAATCAAGCAGTGAAATCAAATGATTTAGTTATGTTGTATGGAAAATGTGACATGGAAATCATATGTTGGCAGAGCATGAATTGAACTCAGTTTAATGATTGTGTTTTGGCAATGAATTTAATTTGATTATGAAGCTTTATGAAATGTTTTACAGTTCTATCCAAAATTGTGTCCTTTAGCAAAATGTTGAGCCCAACACCTTAGAAAACTTACCTTAAATTTAAAAGGTGCAAATCGATATAATAATTTAATATACTATTGATTTAAACAGTTTGCAAACGGACAAAATTCTGTTTTGATCAAATGTTTCTTTTTATCTTTTGTTATAATTTTATAATTCAATGTTTCTTGCTTATAAACATACAAAAAACGTTGGGTGTAGTTGTGTATTTGTATTTGTTTGTACAGTATTTAGGAAAAAGTTATTAAAAAGTGAAACTTGAACGAGAAGTGTGTAAGAAATTGAGTAAAGGTGAAATAAGCGATATAGAACTATTTGTTAACGGTTCAAATAAATACTTAGGAGAAATTTGATAAAAGTAAGGCAGTATATATAGGATATTTTAAGGGTAACTTGTGTGTAAAATGTATATTTATATATAGAGTATTATTAGTTGTATATCAGTGTGTAAAGGCATTTGAAGTTGGCTATTTGGTTAAGGGTTACCAAGAAATGTATAAGAACTTGTATTTTCATTGTATATACCATGTATTTTTTTTTTTAAATTAAAAGGTTGCTCTTTTATTTTGTGTGTGGTTAAATAATTGCAAACAAAAGCCGCTGCCAAGTAAGTGAAAGTTGTGAGGAAGCACAAAATGAAACAAAGGGCTTCCCCAACTGCCATAAAAAGTTGAATGAACAAAAACTTTTCGTTGAACAAAAAGAAAATATTATATCAAAAGTAAAGAACATAAACTGAAAGAACAAACGCGATCTCAAAAGACTTTTAGTTTCACTGCAACCGTTTAAGATGTATATAATTCCGTCATTCTTAAGCAGAGGCCCATACCTAATATACCTCGACTTGTCGTCATCATCGCCACCACTCACAGCACCTGCAGCACTGGCATCTGCAGCGCCCTCGGCACCCTCAGCTCCATCGGCGGCGCCGCTCTTTCGCAGTCCCGGAATCGATGGTATCGATGGCATCGCTGGCATCGAGGGCATCGATGGCATTGCCATGGCTGGCATCGATGGCATCGAAGCATTTCCTAGCCAGCCCTTGGCACTACCAAGCCAGCCACTGAAAGAGACAGAGAAAAACAAATAATAAGTTTGCTGATAAAAACGGCCAAAATTCTTGTGCATTGCGCAATTATCAAAGAGTCTAACTGACAAACTGACAATCAATCTTTGCTGTAAACTGATAATATCTATGTATTATGCCAAACAATGAACAGTCATGTCAACTTGACAAACGCCCTCTTCACAAGAGCACAAAGTACTTGCTTATTGACTTACTTATTGACAGGATGCCACAACATTGAAGCATTCAAGTGAATTTCAAGAATGCGCAAAACACTTGCATGTCATTTAACTTGAATTCTATTATACATTTATTTATAAGAAAGTTCGTGGAAAAAAATAAGAAATTGATACTAAACATGGGAAATAACATATCAGTACCAATTTAGCAACAAATGTTGGGCCAATCTTTTTCTTCTTCATTAAAGATACTCCCAGAGCATTTAGACTTGCACATTATTTCTTTTTTCTTCCTAACTTAAATTTTTTTGCAAAAGTCTACTTTTTCAACTTTTTTTCTCGATTTTTCACAAAAAATATTTTGATGCGAAAAAATTCTTGGAACAATTCTAAGAGTAACTGCAAAAAAAAATATTTTTGCTAGTATTTTTTAGAATTTTTTGAAAACTGCAAAAAAGGCACTTTTTGCATGAAAATGAGGAAAAATGGGTAAAAATGGTAATTTTTAGGATTTTATAAAAATGTTAAAAAATACTAGCAAAAATATTTTTGAAATTTTTTTTTGCTGTTACTCTTAGAATTGTTCCAAGAATTTTTTTGCATCAAAATATTTTTTGTGAAAAATCGAGGAAAAAAGTTGAAAAAGTCGACTTTTGCAAAAATTCAAAATATTCCATGGGTACTCAATGGGTTAAGGAAATTTTTGCATCATTCGAGCGAAAATTAAATGACCTTTCCAAATATATATAATAAGCTATTATTTTCTTATTTAAAGTCAAAATATTAAATTTTTAAGGGTTTGTAAAGAATATCTTGACAAACTGTATATAGTATATAAAATAAAAATAAGCTAATAACTAAATTGTTACATTTTTGGTTACATTACAATAACTAGGTCACATAGATCATGGAAATATGACACCCTATATTAAGACTATTGTGTGAGTGTGCAATTTTCTTGGGTTGATAGGTCTGCGATTTATTGAACATCACATTTTCAGAAATCGTTTCCTTTGTTACGCACTCGCTGTCATAAATAAAATGTCACTGACAAGCTCATGAAATACGTGGCGTATGCGTAATATGCGAGCTACGTGCAACATCGAGCATGAATAGCGTTGAAATGTGAAGTTCAACACCTAACATAGCATATAGCTTTGAAATATACTTTAGATTTGAAGTGACTCGACTCGTAAAATTTGAAAAAAAAAACTACATTTTAGTATAGGACCTTAAGGGGTATTAAAAATTTGAAAAAATAGCTATTTAACTAGAAAATGGAAAACTCGGAGGATTATTGTGCAATCTGCTTGTGCCGCAAGCGTCGCATTGTGAGCACTCCGTGCAAGCATACGTTTTGCAAGCACTGTCTCAAGAAGGTCTACAGCGATTGCCCATCCAAGACGTGCCCCTTGTGCCGCACCCCCTTTGAGTATTATATTGTAAGTAGATCTTGATAATTGGCCAACTTTAATTGAAGTTCTCTGCCTTAACACACAGCGTGAACGTCACTCGACCGTTAAAATTACATTTTTGGCATAGGCATCTTTCAGTTAACGTGGAGAACCCAGCTGCGTATTTCATATAAATCTCACTTTGTTTTATTGTTTTTGTGTTAGTTTATTGTTTTCAAGTATTTCGTTTGCATTTCTTCTAAATTGTTTATATTAAATGTTACCATCAATTGTACATTTGAAAAGCATAAATAATTTAAGAATAAAAATATACATAAAATATGCGTTGCTCTTATGACTTTAGATAATTTGGAAGTGATTTCAACTGAGATATACGATAATTCAATCATTAAGTGTGTCTTTTAAGTAACAACATATAAATTTTATTGTAGTTATGAGTTGACAGCACTTTGTGTTATTAATGGTGCTCAACTTAACTCGCTGTAAATCCTCCTGGCCTAGTCAAAGAGCCCTGCCCAGATCGTGTTGTTGTCAAGTGGACAACAACAATAATACAATCGATGCGATTGCATTCTGGGCACATGCTGGGCCAGGGCAGGCATATTGAAATATTGAGTGTTTGGCTTGCGGCAATACAAAGGAAAAGAATTGACTACGCCCACGAGCACGGCCATGACCACGCCCACCGCCCACTGTACTCAGACTGCATGTGAAATGATGAGGCACGTTAGACGAATCGAATCGAAGGGAAAGGGAATCGAAATAAAATTGACAAGCGAGGATATTTCTTTTTTGCAGGATTGCAGCCTAGCTGACGTTCTATTTTATTATGCTCTATTGGCGAGCTGACAGGGCAAGGTTAAAGCCAGGGTTGCATTATTATAAGGGGAGAGGGAGACTTGCATAATAATAATAATAGTGTACTATATAACGCATACGCCCCGGCAGACAGATGCGACAGAAGCGAAGTGGAGCGGCAAGGCAACGCAAGGACTAAACTCAATCGCACAAAAAGTGCCCATAAATTGATGCAACCTGATTTGATTCCATTGCAATTTTTATTATATAAAGCTTTATATTTATGTACATATGTGTACGGCATCAGAGGATGGCCTTCAGTAAACGTTATGATTAAAATGAATAGCAGCATATGCTGCACAAAAACACTTAAAGTTTACGTGATGCTGCTCTCAATTAGTGAGCAAAGCTCATTTTGCAATTGGTAAGGCAATCAAGGCTGAGCAAAACTTTGCAGCCTCAGATGATTAGGCAGCCTTATAACTATGATTAGCATTTTCCATCTCATCCAAGCCTCTCAAATGCCTCGCCATCTTATTTTTGATGTGATTTATGCGTTTTGGGAGAAAGACTACCAATGCTTTTACGCAATTTACGCAATTTTGTTCGCCTGACAGGCGGCAACAGGGTTTATTTATGGGCCGCGTTGGACTATCCAGCATTCCGGCATAGCTCTGGACAGAGCCTGATAAGTGGCATACTTAAAGACATCCCCCAGACCGCATTGCACTTAAAGTCAAGAGTCGCGCTGTATCCGGGGACACAGAGAATGTGAGTAGATAAAAGTGGATAACATAACAATAATGATTTTTTTGGCAGACACCTTTAACTCTCACCAATTGACTATAAATAATTATCTTTGCCATCTATTTCCCGTATATCCTTTCTCCCAATTTCATTGTTTGCCGCCGCAAAAACCTGACAAAATTTCCCGTGGGCAAACATGAATTTTGGCGTTCTGTGTTATTAAATATTCTTTGCGCAGGAAAAATATCACGCATATTCTGCTCAACAATTCATATCGACACCATTTTTTGCAGTCTTTTCGTATTGCAGTCAAAAGTTTTAATTATAAAAGTTTGGCTCGGCGTTCTGCGGAAAACATTGAAGGCAAACGAACAGAGAAGTAAGACATGCCGCAAGAGTAAAAATTTAAAGCAACTCACATTCTCACATTACTCACATTAGACAATAATGCTAAATGAGTTTACTTTAAGCTATAGAGATGAAAAAATGGCCCAAATGCGCAGTGGCTGGAAAATTAAGGCAATTGATTTACAGAAAATATAGTATGTATGTACATCTTAATGGGTTCACATTGTACGAGTTAAGATATGTATCTACATAATATACCCCATAAAAATAAGTATATGTGGATGAAGTTATTCAAAAATTTATACTTTTAACACAAAATATTTGATGCAGATTTCTTAAAATTAAATCTTATCATTTTATTTCCGTTTGAATGACACAAAAATTTCTTTAATCCATTAAGTACCCATGGAAAATTTAGAACTTTTGTAAAATAGTTTTTTTTTTCTACTTTTTTCCTCGATTTTTTACAAAAAATATTTTAATGCAAAATTATTCTTCAAACAATTCTAAGAGTGGCTGCAAAATTTTCAAAAATATTTTACCTAGTATTTTTTAAATTTTTTTGAAAATTGCTAAAAGGGCACTTTTTGTTTGAAAAGGAGGAAAAAGTAGGAAAATGGGGTTAAATAGTAATTTTTTTTAGATTTTCAAATTTTTTTAAAAAATACTAGCAAAAAGATTTTTGAAATTTTTTTTCTTTGCAGTCACTCTTAGGATTGTTTGAAAATTTTTTTTGCATTACAATTTTTTGTAGAAATTAATTAAGGAAAAAAGTTGAAAAATAGACAATTTTTTTAAAAACTAAAAATTTTCGATGGGTACTTAATGGGTTGAAGAAATTTTTGTATCATAAGAACGGAATTTAAGTGAATAAAAGATAAATATAAGAAACCCGCATCAAAACATCTTTATTATACGCAAATTTGACAAATTTATGCTGTATGACTGTACACTTATTTCACTGGGTGTATAATGTAATCCAGCATTTCAACTTATTAATATAAATAAGTCAGCAGTTGTTAATGTATTTTATTTTGTAAAACACTTTTTGAAAACTAACTTGTAGTCACTTGGTTAAAAAATAAAAAAGAATATACAACAGTTTTCTTTTTATGTATTAATGCTCTATTAGTTAGTGAGTCAATCAGTCAACATAAAGAGTTTATATCAAAAGCAAGATGTGCATATTATTCTTATTGTATTGGCTACTTTATTATGTTGCATAATTAAAGCGTCCTCAATCTCGAGAGTAAACAAAGAAAAATTAATTATGGCCTCTTTACATTCTCCTATCAAGACAAAAGAAATGACGACAACTATCAATGGACTGCCAACAGATGCAACCAATGGACTCATTTCCAGTGACACCAATATCGGAATAACTATGGTATTGAAAGGCAGATGCTAACGATAACGTTAATGTTGTATATAGCAAATAATGCCATATATGTGTGTTCAGCTGAACGGAATATTTATTTAAAAAATATTTAAATTTCCTGATCGAATGTTGCTAACAAGCAGCAAACGGACAAAACAGTCTGTAAAATGAACGGCACAACTTTATTTCAATGACTTATTTTGATTGATTTGCCATTTCAAAACAAACGGAAATTTTGTGCTTTTATGGTAATAAAGTCAATGGACAAAGTCATGCAAGGTCCCCGAAACACAGCACCATCCACATATATATTTTTTGGAATAGCAGTCCAGAGGATAATGAAATTGTGTAAAAGTGTGGGAAATTCTTGGAATGGGATGACTCCGCTATTACACTCTGCCAGGTCCCGCCCCCTCGGTGTTTCGGTTCCTCGAATGCACTGATGCGCAAATTGCATTGCTACAGCAACACCAACGACAACGACAACGGGTAGATGGGTATTTTTTCAGGCGATCTGCCTGATTGCTTATCGCAATTTTATGGCTTCTCGCTGCAGGAAAATAAAACAAATAGAGAATGGCGGTGGAAAGTGGCATGGTGGCATGGAGTTTATAGTATCAATGTGTAGCAAGTGTAGTTCTTAATTGAGTCTGCGTCGAGAGAGAGGCACGCGTGAGCTGCTGCTTTAATTGGATTGCCTTGGCGAACCGAGATTTAGTTGCGAAAGCTCCCATTTCAAAAGTCGCGAGCACACGCAATTTTTAAGTAAAAACCTTAAAGACTTTAGAGCAACCCAACAAGCTTTAGCAACGCTACGTGGAGTCTCTGATGTATCCGTGTATCCACATGAACAAACAAATAAACAAACATGCCCCATCCAACATAAACGTTAAGGGATATTTATTACATTTACTTAGAAAAATAACGCTAAATGCGTAAATAAAGCAGAAAAATAACACGCATCCAGGCAGTCAGACAGCTCGTCGGACAGACAGACAACTGGGCTGTCTCAGCAGGGGTTCCAACCGTTTACAGGAGATACGAGCCAGGAAACAAAAGTAACCGGCACAATTGTTATGGACTCTATTCACAAAATTGGCACAACTTTTACAGTTTTGCGTTTAATATTAAGCAAAAATATACAAATATTACAAAGCTATTAAAGTTAATTTAATATTTTAAAGAAATTTAATACATATAATTAATTTAACAATTTAAAATTTAATTAAATATAATTAACAATAATATTTTCAATTAAACGCAACCAAAGTTTTTATATCTGATACCTACATAGTATATGACAGATGGACATTATCGTTTGCATTGCACAAATTTCTTATGCATCCATTTGTAGACCTTTTCGAACTGCCCTCGTATGTCTTCGCTTAAGCTCACAAAGGCAAAGCAACAGCCAGTCAAAGAAATGAAAAAGAATGGTAAAATCCACATTTGACAAATTACCAGCAAGCAGGTGAACAGCTGCTGAAAAGACAGTGATGTGGGGCGTCGCTAAATGGGGAATGGAGCTAAGGAGATCTCTGGAGTTATCTGGGCTCAAAGTAAACAGGGTAAAAGCCACAAGCAAGTTGCATAAAAGGACGTGCCCTTCGACAAATGTACATATGTGTACATATGCGACTATGCTAAGCTATTAATAATATATGAATGGGACATTTAACGCCTGCATAGGCAAGACCCGTGTCTTACCAATAGGCAAGAATTATGCCATTTCACTGGTCATACACAAATGACATTTGACTTTCCAGGGTTCAGTGATTTCTATTTTCATTTATTATAATTTATTTACGCCTTATTATTGTTTTTTATATCGCGTTTCGCAGTCCTTAAGTATGTAATTTTTTATGTGTTCCGTCTTACTAATTTTCACTTATTTTCTTTTTATGGGGCGCCGCCTAAAAGCGCGCAATAAAATATATATTGCAAAGTCGAAGGAAAGGAAAAATGGCAGTCATCATTATTTATCTCAAGAAAATTTTGGGAAAATGTGTAAGCGCAATTTTGGAAGCTTTTTTGACTTAAATTAAAGCGTGCTCGAACACAGATTTTTATATAGCGCAGTCAATTTTATAATAGAATAATAAACTTCAGATAGAAAAATTCGATTGCAGGACAACATGAACGAAAAATCTTAAAAAACAAGTGGTAAAGATTTGATTTTGTTGACATATTGACCCAAAACACCACCAAAACAACAATTTGTAGGCTTGGTATGTTCCCAAAACTTGTAGCGTAAACTATTTCAAGCAACTTTGCGAAGAAATTTTGCAAAAAATACCAAATTCTTACAAGCTAAAAACCGAAGAAGAATGTCCTATTTTCTTAAAAATTGCAAACTTGGTCAAAACTTCGCGAAAAGATTTTGTATGAAACCATCATTGTAACTCACAGAACTAATGATGCAATTCGATTTGTAGGACCCGAAATAGGGGAAACCGTTGAGTTTGAACATGTCTTTTTTTTTTTTTTAAAATAACTATCACAGTGTAACAGACACAAAGATGGTAAATTGGAGCAGTATTTCTGCAACTCCAGCAAATTTTGTTTTATGTCATCTGAACATTATTTAAAATTGCTCTAAGTGTTTAATAGGTTAGGTTTATACAAATTTCGTTTAATAGATAGAATTTCCAATGCTAAATAAACGAGCGAATCGATATTGTATTTATGAGTGTTTATCCACACGTTTGCTGACACGACTAAACATTTTAATGGCGACCTTCTAATCCTGACATCTTTATACCCATTAGGCAGCGACAGGTTGGTAACGGTTCTGACCTACATGCTGTATGGTAGTTTAAGCCATCTTAAGTGTGTCGCCGTGCCATATACAAGTCATTTAGTTGTAACCCAAGGTGGTCGTAATCATTCAACAACTGTTAAGCTTTTTATGGATCAAAATCCTGAGCATAACTGTTAACGACACTCAGCCACCTGGCAACTGGCAACTGGGGGAGGTGCCATAATTGAAGTGTGCACATCAACTCCCTGGTCTTCCTTCTCTCTTTGTCTCTCTCTCTTTAAGGTGCTGTTGCTGCCTCACAATCCACTTAATGTGATTGCTTTACGTCCGTCGCGACTGTGGCTGAGACATTAGCACATTAGCCAAACGAACATAACAATATCCTTTGCGAGGACAACGAGTTTGGTGGTAGCACAAAATATAATACAAAATATAATTATGAAAAGGATGTTGGCATCAACATCTAAAATTTGCACAAATGTCTAAAAATACCAAAAGCCAACTGGAAATGTTGCGTGTCAATGACAGGCAACAGAATAGGTCCTTGCCAAAGAGGTCCTTTGGCTGTTGCCCTGTATTGTGACTGATGTGCCTGAGCCTGTGTGTTTTGTTATTATACTTAGCTTAAAACTTCTGACATTCACCGGGACACGCGCACACACTACATACATTCAAAGACAACATGGCATTAGAGTCGAGTTGTTGCCCCTCTACTCAAATGTGAATGATGTATTTAATTTTATTTTGATCTCGTTTTCTGCACTGTAATGATGTGGCTTGAACTAAGCACATCTCAAACTCACAGCAACAAATACATAAATCGCATTAACAACGCTTGATACGTTGTGCGAGTGCGTGTGTTTGTGTAATATGTAATATATCAGACTGACGACATGCAAGTTCATTGTCTGCCCATTCAAATGCCTGCGCATAAATAAAACCCAATATCATTGGCAGAAGATTAAGGAGATGGCAGTGATCGACTACTTTTACACTTTGCAATAGTGATGTAAAAATACATCAAAACTTTGATAACTCGCTTTTCGCGGAAGCGGTTTTCAAATACATTAAATCGATCACGTTTTTTGACAATCAGTCGAATTAATTATATCGACAATCTCATTGTACTCGACAACTTACTGTAGTTTGCTTATGAAATTAAATTTCGATATAGGAAACTATATAAGTCCAAATTTTTTTTCGTTTCAGCATTGATTTTTTTAAAATCAAAAAGTGTTATGAGTTAAGTACAGCCATGCTCATACAATTGGCACAGAAAAAAAAGTATATTCTATTCGTCTATTTCTCAAAATGTTCATCACTTGCTTTCACAATTTTGCATGCAACTGTTAATTGGGTTCATGTACTATATGCTTTACTGTTAATTTTTGCGAAATCCTTATTGGGTTTTTTTTAAATTTAATTTTCGTTGGCCTAGTGTGACTTTTGGGTGCTCACAGAATTGGCACATAAAGTTTGAGGAGTGGTTTTTTTCGTAAAGGGCACTTGGTTTTCATATTTTTATCTAATTTTCGTTAAATTTTATTTAACTCAATTGAATTTATGCAAAAATGGGCAGCGGAAAGACTTGCACTGTTGGAAAACGTAGACTTGTTTATCAACTTAGTCAGTCGATAAAGAAATCGGCTGAAATAGCTCAGATAATAAGAAGTTTCAGGAAAATGGTCAATAATACACTTGCATTAGCCCAAAGGAGTACTTCATATTTAAATGAAAACAATGTTAAGGAGCCAAAGCCTCTAAAGACCGATTCCAGCATCGACAGGATCATAGTATGAAAAGTAACAGTGTCCATTTTAAGTCGGTTCGTGCAATTATGGTGGAAATCAATTAATTATATGGTCTCAACCTATCCAGAAATCTAGTGCCCAGAAGATTAATCAAAGCATTGCTCTTTGGGCCCATCAGAAGAAGAGTACCGCTCCTGTCAAAGCTGAACATAAAGAGACGATTATGCTTTGCAAAGGCCTACAAGGGCAAAGGTGCACCATTTTGGAAAAAAGTGTTGTGGAATGATGAAAACAAAATAAATTAGATGGGACTTGATGGGAAACTATTTTTGAGTCGCCCAAAAAGCCAGGCTCTATATACAAGATGCCCAACCAAAACCATCAAGCATTTTCGAGTCGAATAATGTGTTGGGCGGCATTTGCTTGACACGGTGTGGGCCTGCTCGCCTAGGTTAATGATAATATGGACCGATTTCAATATTTAGACATTATAAAGAACTCAATGGAATCTTATGAATTTGAGATTATGCCTGTGAAGTGGACTTTTATGCCCGACAATGACCCTAAGCATATTTATGAAGTGTTTTTACAAAGAAAGGTTCGGGTTATGGACTCTCCGTCATAAAGCCCAGACTTAAATACTATTGAGATCCTTAGGAACGATGTTAAAGTAGCCGTTTCCAAAAAAAAAATTTAAAACTTTGGATGATTTGTGGGCTGGAGCTCAACGAGCTTGGTATTCGATCCCAAGGGAAACTTGGCAAAAGCTGGCATTAAGTATGAGTAGAAGATGTCAAGCAGGTATGGATAATTGTGGATATAGTACCAAATACTAAAGCCGAGTATTATTTTCCTTTCGAAAACATCATCCGTTAATTTGTAAAATTTATTTGTTTGAAAATGTGCCAATTATATGAGCAGGCAAATTTTGAGTTTTTCGTTGAGTTATTTCATTTTTTTTACATAAAGGATCTCAATTGAAATTTGTTTTCTTTTTTAATAAACTAACATAATAGGCTACAAAATGCCATTAAACTTTTGTACCTTACTATTACCATTTAATAAAAAAAATCATCTTTTATTTGTTTATTTTATTTGTGCCAATTATATGAGCATGGCTGTAAATGCTAAAGCTTGAGATTTAAGTTTCTTAATTTCGATGCATACAAGGGAAAACGTCTGCTTAATAAACGATATCCTGAAAAAAAAAATATTTAATCGAAATCAATAAAATTTTAATGCAGAATAAGTAAAAAAATAGCGCTTCGCTTGGTTATCGGATCAGATTTTATAAAGCTATGAAAGTTTGAAGTCTGATTTTGCTATTACAAGATACAATTTTTGAATAAATTTGATATATTAGTATTATATGGCGATATTTCGACTGCTCGATTCCATTTTTTCTCTCAATTTTAACATATTGATATTAAGCTCAGTTTAAACCAGCGGTGGGCACGAAATCTGAATGCGGGAGCACTACAACAACATCAACAACAACAACAACCCTATTAGAGTCTACCTAAGTTGGGAGCAGTCGCTGCTCCCGGAGCCACTGCGTGCCCACCACTGGTTTAAACCATGATTAACACCACACTTTATAAAACTATACTATTAATTTTTCTTAAGTCAGTGAAATACTCAAAAGGTTTTTTTTATTTTTCACAGTTAGGAATTTTTTACAATGAAATTGTAAATAAAAAAAACTCGGTTTCATTGAATAAAATCAAGAGGGAAAAGGGCTTTGAGTAACGCATAAGCTTGTAATACTTGTAGTATATATTCATTAGAATCAGTTTATTTGTAGTAACCTAAAGGTGGACCAGAAGATGACAAAGAAAGTAAATATATCAATTTTGAATGCCATTCTATCACTGTGAGTGATAACTATCTCACCTGCAAGCATTAGTACAATGTAATGTGTGCTTCATGCCTGACATGAAAGTTTATGTGACGATGACAAATCATTGCTTGATAAACAATCAGTACTGTTGCCATGGCAGCATACTCAATCAAACACTGAACCAGGACTAAGGCCAGAAAAAGATTTGTTTGCGTGCACGTAATAAAAACGAAAGAAGGTGCAAAATACCTGGGATTTTATGCGCATTAATTAATGCAAGTCAGAAAGAACAAGAAAAGGAACCCAAAAAGATGTTTCATTCAGTTCCACAAAAAAAAGAAAATAAAATGCAAATGAAATATTTAGCATTATATTTAAGCTGATTGAGATGAATTATCTTGAAATGAATAGCCGATGAATTTTGCGCAACCCCAAAAATGTGGGCAACTGCCAATGGCCATGGTTATATATTCATATAATGTTCAACACGTAGGAGGAGATGGGAAATCACTTGAATTGCCATTTTTGCTGTTGCGCCTGACCCTGCTAGAATTTGCGAGCTAGCATGTAATTACAGCAGTCCTTGGGAGAGTCCCGCCGTAAATAACACAACACCCAAAGGGCGATCCAGCGTCCAAAGTGTCATTACAAAATCTTGTTGCATACAGCGCGGTGTTCATGCCACAAGGCAAGCGATTAAGTTGCGCAAAATTTCATATGTCTGACATGCTTGTGTGTGTGTGCGTGTGTGTGTGAATGTGTGTGTGTGTGTGTAAGGACATGGTAGTTACACCCACGGGCACTTTGGCGCAATTAAAGTTTCAAAAAACCATCGGGACGCGGGTCCCTTAGCTGCAAGGTTTTTATTTGACTTTTCCTACAATTATAGCGCCGGGAGTTTTTTCTGCCTTTTGCCATTTAGCGGCTTAAGTGCCCTGCCCGTGGGTGGATGGGCGTGGTCGGTAGTTGCTTTTATGTGCTGAAGTTTTTCCACGATTCACTGGATAGTTTGGTTTAATGTACAATTCATTGCGTTGAAGTTGGTTTTACGAGTAGACATCAACAAGTTGAGTGTTCTGATCTCTTTTGAGTGCTTTTTGAACAAGATTATTTCAAAATAAAAATTTACACTAATTTTGACTCTGTTTATCGTAAATTATAAATTATTTAACGCCGACATTTAGTGAACTTTTTTAAACTACATCTACGAAAATGAATTTATTAATAATAATTAATAGTAATAATAATAACAATTAATAATAATAAAAATTAATAAATTGACATATTAAAAAATAAAAAAAATATGTAAACTTACGTAGCTTCGCTGACAAATGAATCTACCAGGGAATTTGATTTGGGTATGCTAAAATTAAATAGGAAAAGTAAATCAAATAAAATAAATAATAAAATGAAAACATAGTAAATGAGTAATAATTGCAAGAGCACTAAAATAAGAGTTATAATTAAATTAAATAAGAGTTTGTACATCTAACAAGATATTATAGAATTAACTGATCGAATTGAACTGAAAGCAATTAAATAAACATTAAAAATGTATTAAGGTAAGAGATTTATAACATTAATATCTGATATCTAACATTTGAATTGTAAATTCAATGAATTTACATACGACAAACAGCCTGAAAACGCATACTCATATACCTTGACCCTTAATATTTTTACACTTTGCCCTTTAGGCATACACTATGAAGAACGTATCGAGCTTAGCCATTGTATTTACCTGCAAAGAGAAAAAGTTTTGAATTAATGAAGATTTATATCGTATGCGATGGAAATGTTAAGAAATTAATTAGACATTTTACGTTGAGAAGGAAAGGACCAGGAAAGGATTGCCTAATGACCGGGCCGGACTGAACCGTACCGAACCGTACCGAACCGTTCTCTCACTGCCTGACCAGCTGAATGAATGCCGTTTAATTAAGTCTGGAGATATGATTACAAAGGCGATACGATGTTAAACGGCAGCTCAACATGAAAGCGAGTGAACGGAACTTGATTGTTTTTTGCAGTTCACAAGCGAAAGTTCAAAGTTCACACGCAACCCAAAGGAAATGTGCTATGATTCCAGATTCAAAAACGGATATCACATAAATCTTTCATCTGGGGCAGAAAACATAAATCAAAATAAATGTGCGAGTGTGAAGGAAGAAAATATTAATATGCTTTTAAAGTGCTTTTCTCAGAATGTCTGACAATTTATTGAATTGAATCAATTTGCCTGCAAGGACATTCACATTGTATCTTTATGCTCTGTTTGCACAATAAATTGACAGGAATAACAGAATGAAATTGACACATAGTGAAAGGTGCAAATAGAGTAAAAAAGGAATAAAATTGCAGTCGAGCTGAAAATTGAAATGTAAATCGTGCTGACCTTGACCTCAATGCATGCGCCATGTCTGGTGATGCCTGGAGTCCTTAGACCTTCTGTGATAAACACGAATCTCATCAACCAAAGGGTAGACAACAGCAAAGACAAACAAAACAGCAACAACAAAAACAAAGCAAAGCAAATTAAGTTCTATGTTGACCCAAGGCTTCGACAAATAGCGCAAAAAAGACTGCAAGGACTTGTACAATTTATTGCAAATGATGCAGCACACTGCAACAAAGCACTAGAAAATGTTATTTAATTAAGCTTCACCCTTAACTCAATCTGCCGTCGTTCTGCGAAGGACGCGGAGCTTTAACTTGTTGGAGCCGCCGCAGCAACAACCGCAAACAGGAAATCATAACGAGGGGGTTCGTCATCCAGCTAATTAAGTATACGCCATGCATGCAGCCCCTCTCTATTTTCAAGGAGTACTTTTAATACGGGCTGATTTAATTGGTTTTGACTTAAGTATTTAATTTTAAACATGCAGCTGACGAGAGAGTTCCAAGGAGTATTTTTAATGCGATTGTTGTTATTCTTGATATCATGGTGTTGACTTAACTACTTCTAAGCATATGGGAGTGACATTGCTGAAGTGACAATGATGATTGGATTAGTCTGTCAACTTATCCAGTTGTTTGGCCAAATGAAAATAAATTGTGGGATTAGTGATAGACAACAGCGCTAAAATCAATACAATCAGCTGAATCAACAACATAAAAATTCATTGAAACCTTGTACATTTAAACAAACAGAAAAATCATACTGCATAACAAATTCCAATTAAATAAGAATAGTTTATTTGGAGCAAATCAATTATAATTTGAATGAATTTAAAATTAAGCTAGGAAAGTATTTTCTGTCTGACTTAAGGCTATCTTTTTTATACAATTAAATTGAATTAAATAAAATGTGATATATTTTCTATTATCAGGGATGCCACAGAAATCGCAAGCGAAATATAATTCCGCAGAAAGCAATTCCGCACGGAAGTTTCCGAGGTGCCACAGAATTTCAAATAATTTAATGTTTTTTAGCAATTTTACCAACCTTTTCGAGCTAGGCTGCTAAGGGTTGACACCTTCTCAGATTAAATTACCCAAGGGTTTGTTTAGCAACTTTTTTAGGTTTTTCATTGCAGAACAAAAAGTTTTTCATTTTTTTCTTATTTAATTCATATAATTTAATTAATTTATATAATAATTGACTTTGTTTAGCTACAAAAAATTTAAAAGCAATTGGCGCAACAAAGTAAAAGTTACTCGACAACTCTAGCGACTGTCTGCCATTAGTCTGGCAACTCTTCGTGAAAATTTTTTTCACAAATTGCACAATAAGTCAAAGGTTTTCTTTCGGTAAAACTTGATTTACCTCAAAGGAGCTATTTTTTTAATGCTTAATTTAAAGAAAACAGAAGTGGTCCCATATATATATTTTAAATACCTGACTTCGAGTTCTGACTAAAAAATGTGGCATCGCTGCCCCTCGAAAATCTAAATCGGACTAGGTGGCAGCATCGAACGCCAGCGGATTTAGCGCTAGTTTATTCCGCGTAAAATTATTCTGCGAATTGACCTGCACAGCGAAATGAAATTGAGGTGAAATTCAAGCGAAAGCGATTTCTGTGGCATCCCTGTATATTATCAAAAACACTATTATCAGTAATCCAAACCGAAAATCCAAATTTTCAACATAAATTTCTCAAATTTAAGCAATATATTGTCAGAAATCAGTTCCGAATCAGTTTCAAAGTCGGCGACTGTCAGCCCCCTGACCTTTGCGAGTTTGTGTATGGTCTTAATTGGTATGCAGGTTGCTGGTAGAGGAGAGGTTGGCAGCTTTATCACAGTCGACAGACAGGATTGTGTGTGGGCGCATATTTCATTAGTCAATTACAAAGCAAACAGTTGGCAGATGCTAAAGCAGCTGCCGCTTGCACTTTTCAATTAACGAGCAAGTGGAAAACATCACAACAAAGTCAGCAAGTCAGACAAACAGACGGCCATTCAGCTAAGGTCGTAGTGGAATGCCATGACATGACTGAGGATAATCAAAGAATGGAAGCAGGCTCATGACATTGCAACGTTGCATGCACCTGTGAATTTTCCACCTCTTTAGAAAATCTTCCCAATGAAAGATGCAGCTGCTGAAATAATGCTATTCGATTGATTTGGCACAATGACGTGGCATTGATGCGACGAGTTATTTAATTAAGAAATGGTATTTGAATTGACATTCTCTCAGGAAAATATTTTGAATTTAAAAGAGCATTTATTGGAGGCACTCTAAATAAAGTGCGAAAGGCAATAGTCGAGCTCCCGACTATATGATTTACCCGTTACTTACTTAAATATTATTTTATTGCATGCGGACAGACGGACGCACAGACAGACGGTCAGACAGACGGACATGGCTAAATCGACTTGGCTGTTGATGCTGATCAAGAATATATAGGGTCGGAGATGCTTCCTTCTCCCTGTTACATACATGGCAACGAATACAATATCGCCTTTTACTTATTTTTTAAGTAACGGGTATAATAATATGGTATTTAATTCCATTCAATACATTTTACTCACAATAAATTAATGATAATGGGTAAGAAATTTATAAAAATTGTGGATTTTTTTAGGAAACATTTTGTATCGGATGTGAACATCTTGTCACCTTGTTTACGAGTCAAAATCTTAGCCGCTCCCTAGGCATGAATAAAGTGCTGGGTTCGCCAAGGCGGAAGTTCCCGGCAGGGGGGCTTTGTTTGGCAACGCAAATGGCACCCAAGTCTGTCATAAGCCAGCCGGAAGTTGCACGAGGCGGAAATTGTATTGTCCATAAAATGTTTGGTGGCTAGAGCGGTACAGACATGTCCGTGTAAACGGAGTCAAGGAGTTGCCCTGTGGTTGTGTTGTGCCACAGCTATTTTTAGCTAAAGTCAAAGGTCATGGCAGATCTCGTTTTGTGTCTCTGACGCACGAGCACCGAGATGCCCTTAAGCACATTTACCAGCATGAAAATCTAATAAGTTTCTTGAAAATATATCGACAAAGGTTTGTAGTTTCCTAATTGCCTGCCAACTGCACTCAAGTCAAGCAAGAAAAGCCGTCAGATGAGTTTGCCCCTAATAATTCAAGAACTTGTTCTTTAGTTAGCTTAAATTTGTGTGGACATAAACACAGGTAACGAGACTCAGATGAGTTGACCGCGTACAACATAAAACTTTGAGTTACGCTTAGTTTGGAAATGAATACTCAGATTTAAATAATGCAGCAAAATAACCAATACAAATACTTATATATCTATATGAACGACTTTTTCCTTGACAATGAACACAGAGCCCAAACGGTAAGAGCTAAAAGGCTGAACAAATTGTGTATTTGGAAGTTTCTTAATCAACCTGAGCGGCATTTACATGTATTTCTTGATTCCTAACCACTCATACTTACATTCTCTTAAAAGAAAACTTAAATATTTGTGTCAATATTCTACTTGAATCTAGTTTTATCAGGCAAAGCTTTCGTGCTGCTCTCTGTGTGTGGAAAACACTTGTGAAATGTGTTATGTTTCGCTTTTCAATTTGAGCTTAAACTTGATAACCATCAAGTGGATGGAAAAAGGAGTATAGAAGCCGATGTCATTAAAAGTTATGCGACCCACAACTGAAAAGGTCACCAAAAATATATATCGAAAACATAACAATTAGATTAAGTGTCGGGCAAAAGGCGCAGACCAAAGAATCAGAAAAGAGTTGAGACACAAAGAGTTGCGCTGTGTTCGGCGTTAACATAAAATTTCAAATTGCGCGGGGGGGGGGGAGAGGAGAAAGGGCAGAGAAGGAAGATGAAGAGAACACGCCGACATAGCCAGAAGGTGTTTTACTGTTCCTTTGGCTTCCTGTTGTTGACGGAATTAATTGGGCACGTTAGCGACGGGCAAGAAACAGAAAATTAAATTGCAAACGATGTGATGGCAGCAGGAACTGAACCCAGAGCAGAAGCCGTAGGAACCGTAGGAACAGCATCCTGTCCTGTTGACTTTGGTCCTTGTTGCCGGCGGCATCTAAAACTGGAATTGAGTTAAGCGTGTTTTTCATTCCAACCGTAAACACATTTGCAACGCCAATAGACGATGCGCAGTTGTGGCCACAGAATTGCATTACGGCCAAAAACAAAGAAAGGCAAAAAGGCTGTTAACAAATATCGCGTATTCGCCTGGTATGCTCCGCAAAATAGAGTCTTGGCCGTCAAGAAGTCACTGAAATTCGGCTAAGGCTTTAAACTGTTAAAGTGTTCACTACTAGTTGAAGATGGCTTGATTTAATTCATCTGTTGGTGACTTAAGAGAATACCACATCTACTTTTTAGAATTGCTGGATATTAAAAGGTTCTCTACTATATTTTAAAAGAATACACAATGCTGGCAAACATGAAGTGACCAACGTTGGCGCTTTAGGCAGTGAGTTTCACAGACGAGTTGACCTTTTTATGCCATTCAGACACACATGAGTATCAGCAGCATTTGGTGGCTTTTAAAGGCAGCCAACAGCCATTAATGCTATGCATATAGAACCCCAACAGTCCCAAGTCCTAAACCATCCCTTCCATCTCAGCCATCTACCCATTTTCTGAACAATAATTTCAAAATTTTAGTGAGTGCGCGCTTATCAAACGCAATTTGGCATTTTATAGAGCGTGCGAGTTTTATGTTAATTTTTAGGCATTCCGTTTGGCTGGTTCAACATAGATGAGAAAAGTTGTTTGGTGTTTGTTGTGTCTTGATTGTGCTGAGTGGTGCGAGGGTTGCTGTATTATTTGCTGAAGCCTTTTTACGGCAATGACTGGCATTTTGTGTGTGTGTGTGTGTGTCTATTATTCTAACGTCACAAAATAGATATGAAAAATTAGCTAGATACACACTTGCAAATATAAATATGGTATATATTAAATTATTTGCATATTTAAGATAAATATAAATCAAATGCACTAGTATTTGTTGTACACCCTTGCAAAGTGAGATTAAATTCAGTAGAACTTTTAAATAATATAGAACTTGTGGTCTACATTTTTCATTCCTTTTATTGATTATTCATGTGGTACAAGTTTCGGATCTGAAAGCTACTTTACGAAACTCGTACAAATTAGTTTAGGTAAAAAATATATGCTACACAAAAAGAAAACTAGTTTCCACGTTCTATTTCCGCTTCAGTTTTATGCGCATAACATTCGAACTTCTTGGATCTACTGCTCAACTCGCAGCAGGAAAAAAGTGTCGTCTTGCCTCAGGCTTGTCGTGTCGTAGAGCCAGAAAAACGAAAGAATCCAAAACCAAACCAAACACGTAAGCGTTGTACTTTTACGATACGGCGTAATTTGCTACTTTGTAGCATTTTGGCAGCCAGAGCGATATAACAATTTTTATGTGTGTGCGTGCATTGTCTCAACACCAAGGCAGACACAAACACACACGCACACTCCCACTCTTTTTTACTTTCACATCATTTGTTGGCATTACTTTGGCTGTCACTTCCGCCGTGCGTTAATATTTATGTCTTGATACGCTTTAGTCTGTTCAATTGTATCGTTCTCTCAGGGGCTGCCTAACTTTATGAAATGCGTAACTTTTGCCTGTTTTCCGTTTCCTGTTCTCCTCTTCACTACTTCCGTGCACTTTGCCCTTTTGTGCACAAGCTCAATTCATTTATCTTTATTTTTTCAGACTTAAAGCAGCAGCATATGTTTAACGAACCTCGTCCATATGCTGGACTCCGTCTTGTTTCGTTTATTTCCTTGCATCGAATCAGTTAAAGCTAAGTATGGATACCTATCAGACTATATTACCACAAAGTTTGGTTACATGGTTCAACCCCTCAATCCAAGTATCGGAAAATTAAAATTGGCTATAAAGGGCAGCTGCCAAAAGCTGTTTTTCCTTGGTTTGACTTTTCTGGTTGCGGCATAATTGACCGCCAATTGAATTGGCAGAGCTGTAAAATTGCTTTTCAATCAAAAGTAGGCTAAATGCAGGTCAAAAGCATACGGAAAACTGTGGCTATAAATTTTAAAAACATAAAATCGATTGATTGAAATTGGCGAACTATTAACACAAGATTTCAGTTTTAATTTTAGAGACCTTATTATTTTAAATAAAAAGTTGAGATAAATTGTGTAAATTTAATTAAATTAAGTGCTTAATTTTTAAGACCTTTTAGTGTGCTACATTCAGTTCATTGTATGAGTTCCTAATTATGCCACCAATATACAAAGTAAATTTCTAAAAAGGCCAACAAATTTTCATTTGATGCCAACTTTTGTCCACCGAAATACAAAAGTTAATAGGAAGCAAAAGGATCCAATTTTAATTGAATTAAACGAAACAGGCTAAAACGAAATATATACAAATTTCGAAAGAAAATAAATAAAACGTTGAACGAATTCCCATTCATTATTCATGCTGCACATTCTAGGACAGGATTTTCCTGCATTGGCAATTAAGCGAGGGAGGCGACACCGGACTGAAAATAAAATTCAAATTGTGCCGACGTTTTTTTGGACCCCATACAAAAAATATTGGTCACATCGGTGTGACTGGAGGTCGTCGTCGTCAGCGCGTTAATTTGCCTGAAATGCCAAAATACCGGACCGGATCGTTAGCACCCACGCCGACAATGAACATGTCCAGTGTCCTGCTGATTTGCTACTCTGCATGGCATAAAATTTTAATATCGTCCTTAAATTTAAATAGCCTCAAGTTGTTGGTGGCCTTTGCGTTTGATTTGGCAGCATTTCAATTCAGCACAACATTTTATTTTTATTTGCCAGCCAACTGTCTTTTTTTGGGAACCGACAATAAATTCTCAGTCTTGCCTTTGCTCTATTTATTTATTTATATATTTATTTTGAGGCCTTCGCTGTGAATTTGATTGTGTGGCCGTGTGCTGTGTGTGTGTTGCCGCAGGTAGCAAAAGGCGAATTCTACCCACAACTTGGATTCATACCGTATGTAAAGAAATACGCAGAAGTGTAGGCTATTAAAAGTACGTGAAAACCTTGAAGTCCTTGACGGATTAAAATGTAGGTGACTGTCAGTTGCAATGCACATAAACATTCGCATGCTCGTGTCTATCTAATTAGGAAGATTCTCAAGTTTAATTGCATTTAATTATGTATATTGGTCAAACAATTTCGTAGTTGCTGCTTTAAAAGTCAAGAATTCCATCATTCCTTAAAATAATTAGAGCACATTCTTAAGTGTACTTTAAATTAGAAACATTAATTGGTTTTTAGAATGGGCATAAAAGCTAACCTTGTCTATTGAAAAGTAAAAGTAAAATTAGAACAGACAACTACAAATTGAATAAAATTATCTTTATTAAGCTTTAAAGAGTATTTCTTTCTCGATGTTCTTGAAAATTTAAAGTTTACTATGGCAATGGAGAATATTTTCAATATCGTTGAAAGTAAAGTTAATTTCAAAGTATCCCATCAATATTCAGTTAAATGGTATACAAATTGTTGATGCATATTCAATATCAGATATCAAATGTTCTGCATCTGTATTCCTTTTGTTGTTTGTATAATGAAATTGCTGTTCATCAATTTCTTTGCACAACATATGTACGTATTCCTACGCATTTCTCCTACAGGCATACATATCTGATTGGCAAACAATCGGACTCAATTTTAAATCGATTCAAATGCAAATATTTGTGAGAGGTCTGTGTATGTAAACTGGCAAGTATTGCTTTTGAGATAATCAAAAACTTTTCTAGGCTTTGCACATGCATATCAAAGTATTCATTAAAAGTTTGTCACAAAGAGAATTCAAAATTCTTGGAAAAAGCTGAAAGCAACTTTCTCGTCCTGTTTTTATTTGCCGAGCAATTTAAGTGAGCGTTTTGTTTTCATTTGTTTATTTTTATTTTCTTTTAGTACAATTTTAGAATTACGCAGTCAACAACAAATGCAAGGGCACACACACTCACACACACACACACGCATACACACAGTCAAAGAGAGCAACTGCAAATAGTGTAAATGTCCTTGAAAGCGCGCAAATGGCAAAGCTAACACGGGTTGGCCCTGGCGCACATCCAGGTGAAGGTTCTCCAGGACAGGACTCGAATTGGGGCCAACCTGCCAGCATTCCGAAATCCATACCATTTTTGCCAACATTTTGCGGAATACATTAATCTTTTAACACCTTGCATTTTAAGTATTTTGTATTTATTTTAAAATATATTTTAAATATTGCTCGATTTTCATTTTAGGTAATTTGCATTTATTTTAAAATTTATTTAAAATATTGCTCGATTTTCATTTTAAGTAATTTGTATTTATTTTAAAATATATTTAAAATATTGCTCGATTTTCATTTTAAGTAATTTGCATTTATTTTAAAATATATTTAAAATATTGCACTTTTTAATAAAAAAAATAATTTATTCAATTTAAATAAATTTTAGCATGAATTAAGAACAATTTAAAACTTGTAGAAATTTGCACCTACTTTTACTCTATTCAACATTTTTCTGTCATTAATTTTTTGCTTTCAGGTATAAAAGCTAAGTTCAGTGAATGGGGCGATATTCATAATGTTTGCCATTTAATGAGTAACATTTATGCATGACAGCAAAAATTAAATAAATTAATTCAAAGAAAATTATAGAGATTTAACGCTGATTGCTGTTAAGATTCTCTGATGCTAGGCCACGTTTACTGAATGCACAATTCTTAAATAGGCTGACAAAAGTACAACAACAACAACTTTTCGAGAAGCACAGGCGATGGCATCGATAGCGTCCTTTGATGGTGTGGGCACATCACATGTGCACATTTCGTTGTTTTGCAGAAACAACAGAAAGAGAACAAGAGAATCTGTTACTCTCTCTCTATCTGGCATTTGCTCTCTCTCTCTCTCTCTCTCTCTCTCGCTTTGTGTCTCTTTGTTATCGATCCGTAAAACGAGCAAAAGTCAACTGGAAACTGGAAAGCAACCACCAGAATCTTGTCCTGCTGCTGCTGCTGTATTTTCGCTGAGCGTGGAGCAAATGCCTCTGACATTGGTGACAGCTTTTTTTTTCCGACAAAAGTGGCCAAAATACTGAATGGAAACGGCGCATGTGGCTGTTGTGGGTGGATGGGACGGGACGGGACGGGACGGTATGACTCAACATTTTGTGGTTATGCATAGCCACGTACACGTGCATTTTGTGTAAGGCGAAAAGCGGAAAAGGATACGATGCTCGCGACACACTCTCGGCCAACTTGTCAATGTCAGTTGATAGTGAAAGGCAACAGCAGCCAGCATAAGGAAGAAAAACAGAAATAGGGAGAAGGAGCAGAAGGAGGGGCATCAAATAGATAATAGGTAGGGAAACTTCAAAGTCTGCCAGCAGCTGTTGGCAGCTGGCAAAGAATGGTAGCGAAACGTGCCCAGAATTGGCCATCTTCAAACACACACACACACACCGAATACACACAATTAAATATTAATGTGCCAAATTAAGTGAAAAATGGTATTTGATGATGTGATTAAGTGGGGTGACGGTATCTAGCTCGCTTGTCTAAAGGATTATGCAGCAACTTGTGGCATTAACAGCCTGTCAGTTGGACTTAAATTGACATTTAGTATGAGCCATAAATGAAATAATTAAATTTTTATGCACTTTACTTAACAGTAATACAAGTAGGAGCAGTTCTGTATACATATATTTATATCAATTGAAAAGCTAAGGATGCAATATATCATAATTATTCAATATTGTGAGACAGATACTAATTATATTCATAAATATGTAGTATCTATTTAGCAAATACATATGTATGGATTTTGTTTGAAAATATTGTTGCGTAAAAGTACGGAAGATATAATTTTTTTTGACCTAAAATGCATTGCAATTAATGTCAAATGTGAATGCATCTAAAAAAAAAAGAACCGCCTTAATATATTTTTTTTCTCAATTTATCTAACATAACTTTGACTTATTGAAACAGTGGTCAACAATGTAGAAAATTACAATAGAAGCACATAATTTTCAACAAACTTTGTGTGTCAAACTTTTGAAATTCTGAAAAGCACATTGACAGGAGTGCCACAGAAATATCTTTCGCTTGAATTTGACTTAAATTCGTATGAGATTGATGTCAAACTCAAGCGAAAGCGATTCCTTTGGCACCCCTGATAGTATACAACACATTACAATTGTAAATTGCTTGAAAACCCAAATGATATTTGCCATTTAGGGCAATCAATCAATTCGCGGAGCAATTGCAGGTGCTATAAGTATTATTACAAATTTATCACCTATTCGGCTGCAGTTAAAGCAATTATGTTCGGTCACGAAACGCGAATTGCACTCAAATATGCAAGAGCAAAAAGCGACGGCAATAGTAAAAGCCATGGCTTAAAGGCAGTAAAAGGGTTGGCTATGAAAATGCTAAAAGGTACAAATTGCAAGGTCAAATTGGCACGCTATAAACCAGGAACACGCCAATGATTCCTAGACAACGGAGACAATGGAGAAAACAAAGCGAGTTGTGTTTTTTACAAATCAAATGCCAATGGGTTATGGAACCCAGCTGGTAGATAACAGAAGTTGGCCTTGAACGGCAGCTGGTTAAATGAAAATAAACATAACGCTTATCTCACTTGAAAAGAAACCGAGAAACAGATGCGTCAATTTGATGGAGAATAAATTGAAGTATTGTCTTACCTTTTGGCACCTTCCTCGCCTTCGAGACCCTCCTCGGCAGCGGCGGCGGCAGCAGCAGCATCCTGTTCCGCTGATGTGGCCACTGGCTCAGCTGAAGATGTGGTCGCAGCAGCTCCAGTGGGGGCGTCAGCGCCTGTGGGCACTGGCACATCCTCATCGCCAGCACCGCCCTTGACTGCACCCACCAGCGAGGTGAATTGATTTGTCAGACCCGAAAACATGTTTGGCTTTTTGCTTTATTTGGTGTGTGCTCAAAAGGATTAGCCTGGCGTCGTCGTCGTCGTCGTCGTGAATACACAATACGATTTCTCTACGAAAACGAAGTCAAAGTCGATTTGACGAAAGCTTCGAATAGGAAACGTGTGCACACAGAGGAGGCGCTTGCGTTTCTTTTGGGGGGTGTTGATGCTTTTAATCGCTCGCTCTCTCGCCGCCCGCTCAGTCCTTTCCTTCTGTCCGTCTCTCTCTCACTATGCAATGAGCACTCACTCGCTGCGAATGACTCTCTTGTCGTGTTCTGCAAACGTTGCTGCTGCTGCTGTTGCTGCTACTTCGTCTCGCTTCCTCCTTCGCTTACGAGTAACTTTTATTACACTTGGCAGGAATTTTGTAATAGGTTTTTCTTTTGCACTGCAAATGTAGTTTCACTTTCAACGAGCAAGTTATGTAAATTTCTGCGTTTTATTCTTTTTTTTTACTGTTTATTATGTTTGCACGCTGTAAATTGAATACGGGAATACAATGAAAATTTACTGCAATGCGTATGGAACATTTGCCAAATGGCTAAGAAAATCAATATGTGGGCAAATTAAAGCGAATTATATCAATTACACGAGAGCTAAGCTGTCAAAATTATTCGCACAGTGAAAAATGTCGCGTTTAATCGATATTTTGCCACGCTTGCTTTTCTTGCACTTCTCCGCCTGCGTCTCCGACTCCTTTTATACTATGTAGATATAACGTAACGTTACCACTTGAGTTAGAGTTTCTTTTTTTTTATTATTGACTCTGCCAGTTAAAACGAGCAAAACTTGAATTTTCGGCTGCCTGTGTCGAAGGTCCTCTGAAAACTGAATGAGCAGCGGAATTTTCTTTGCTCAAATACCGTTTGGTGGTGCGTTCGTTCTCTCACAAGGAAAAGCCAGCACTCCAAGTCAAAAGCTGAGAACTCTTTGGAAAGTTGTCTCTGTTGAATTTAGTGGTTGTTTTCAGCGTTTGCTTTGTGCTGGAATTTCTATGTATTTTCGCGCATGTGCCAGCTGTTTTACGCCGTTAATTTGTGGCTGTAGTGCCAGAATTAAACAAACAATTGACACGTCTGATTGTACACAAATCAAATGTATATTTAACAACAATATAGTGTTGGGTTGCTCATGAGTGAGTGAACAAAAAGAGTGCTCCCTGAAGTGAGCAAGTGAACATGTTCCTTCCAACTTGCTCTTTTTTGCTCACTTGCTCAGTTGCTCAGTCTTGTTCAGTTGCTCTTTTTTGTTCACTTGCTCAGTTGCTCAGTCTTGTTCAGTTGCTCTGTTTTGCTCTTTTTTGTTCAGTTGCTCAGTCTTGTTCAGTTGCTCTGCTTTGCTCACTATCGCCCAAATGTTCTTATTTATTATTTCCTTTGCGCTCTGAACTCTGTTACGGCACTTTGCGTATATTCGTTTGGAGAAAAGTATAAAGAAGTGAAGGGAAATAAATACTTTCATTATTTTACTTTTTAATTTGGTTGTTTGCTAAAAGGGAATATATTATTATTTTATTTTTAATTTTGTTACTTTAGTTTTATGTACATGTATACTAACCATAATAAAGTGATGAATCCGATTTAAATTGAAATGTATGAAATGTATAACGTATGAAATTTTTGATTTGTTGAGTGAGGGACTTAGAGCAGTTGGCCACTGAGCTACTGAACAAGTGAACAAAAAAGAGCAACTGAACAAGACTGAGCAACTGAGCAAGAGAGCAACTGAACAAGACTGAGCAACTGAGCAAGTGAACAAAAAAGAGCAACTGAACAAGACTGAGCAACTGAGCAAGTGAGCGATCTGAGTGAGTTGACTCACCTAAAAATAAAGAACAAGTGAACATGTTCACCTAAATGAGCAATGTTTACCCAACACTACAACAATAACAATACAGATGCGTAGCTGTAAATGCTTTGACCCTGTCTTTTCTTCGTTTTTATCTCTTTCAGTGCTGCCCAACAACAGCTGATGGGGCTGCCAACTTTGCGTAGCAACATGACAGGGATGTTATACAGCGAACATATGATTTTATTGGCAATACCACAAATGTAGTGGAAATGTGTTTAATATCAACTTATGTTTGTTTATACAAAATCTATTTGCTTTTCTACTTAACAAGGTATTTTAATCAATTAAGAACACTAAAGCTAGTTTCGTTTAGAGGTAGGTAGAAAGCACAATAATCGCTCAACGTCGCTGCCTTGCTCTACTTTGGGGCGCTTCCTCTGCCTGCTGTTCGTCTGGTTTTGACTTCTGATTTTGCTGCTGCGCTTTCAGCTCATAATCCAATCGCTCCTTTGCACGAAACACTTTGGATTGTATATAGAATGAGCCGCCCTTGCTGCGCTCATTAACGTTAAACAGGTGCTCGTAGCTCTTGATAATGCTATCCACGTTCTTCGCGTCCTCCACGTTCAAGATTTGTTTAGCCTCCTCCAACGTCATGCCTGAAAAAGAAAAAACAATGTAAGTTTTGAGCGCCAACATATGCATATATGCTCACCTGTACGCAGGTTAGACTCTGCACTCTGATCTCCTTGTCGGCCGCCTCCGGCGCGCTTGGCAGCCTCCTGTGATGCGGCAATCTCTTGTTTAAGCGCCTTGGCAAAAGCACGGCCTATCGCTTGGCCGCCAAGAACAATAATTTGAGCGATATACTTTGCCATATCTATCTACAACGGCGACACTAATTTATGGTCAAAATTCGTACGTTAAATTTGTTATGCTAAGTAAGCTTAGACGTAAATTGACGAGTTTGTCATTATACAACGTACCTAACCTACAAGTCACAGCGTATAAAGCAAGCGGCATCAGCTGTTTAATAACGATTGGTAGCACTGTTTTATGTCGCGGCTAAGTGCTACCCAATCACAATTACAATGCAGTGTGACCGTTCTTTGTATGTATTGAGAGAATATTTCATCATCGATAAATTGTGGTGGTCGGTCGAGTGCCAAATCAAAACTAACGGAAATTTGAACATTTCACAAACTTTTTGGATCACACGTGACTTGTTTAAAATTCAAAATTAAAAACTAAAAAAAAAATATGGTCGAGAAAAAGAAAAAAGAATGGCAAAAAAATTTTGATCGTCTTTGCCTGAGTCACTATACGGATCAGATAAGCGCAAAACGTTTAACGCAAATGATACATTGGCTTTTACTTACGCGCTTGCATTTAAGATTCAATGTTGCCAAGGATGGTCAAAAGTACGCAGACAAAATGAATCAGATGCAAAATTATCGCAGGCAGATAGACGAATACTTGCGAGCATCTAAAGGAAAACTCTCACCCAAAAAGAAAACAAAGCTGCTCAAAATAAAGAAGAGATTACCCATTGATACTCTATTGGATCGCATCAAATTGATGGAAATCACGGAGCTAATCAACTCTCCAGAGCCCGAAAATTTCCACGGCATTGGGAATGGCAAATGTTTGAAAAAGGTAATAAAAAGAATGGATTCGAATGTCAAAAAACTGCAGCGCATCGATGACCAGATGATGTCGCTAATTAGCGATATTCACGATCTGTATTCCTACATCGAGTATGTGAAGAACGCGAGTGATGCTTCAAAGGCCAAAGAGATTTCGTTAATGAAACAAGTCAGTTGGATAAATCGCAAGCACGAGCGCAATATTCCGGACATGAGTGAGATTCACAAATGGCATAATATTCCCAACTTGGTGCCCGATATGTATAGTTATCTCCAAGCATAAAATAATTGAGATTTCGTGGGGTTATATGCAATAATTTATTAAGCAAGAATTAGTCTAGAAGGCGCACTACTTAACTTCTATCAAATGCTCTATAAACTATGCTAATCCTGACTTACGCATATATATATATTTGTATATATGTATGTACAAGCTGCCTAAGTAAGTATCTATGTACAATATGGAGTACAACTAAAATATGATAATTGTTTAGGGCAGCGGTGGGCACGTGTTCCTAGAATGTTCCGAAACTCTTTCCGTTGTGTTTTGCTAAGCAGCGAACAGTTGTGTCCAATCTCACAGAATCAAATTTTATGCTTGTGTGCATAGGAAGCAAAACACGAAGTCAATGAAACGTTTTACTGCTTTACACTGAAAAAATTAATTGAAAGCTTTTCGAACTGTTGCACCGTTACAAAGCTTCAGTTGCAGTGTATGATAAAAGTCTTGCGCTGTGCGATCTCTCCTCATTGAGCGCAGCCAAGCGACTGACATCAGTCCGAGGTGAATTTATACAAGGTGACTTCGTCCGATGTGTTGAGGGGGCATGCATACATGCGGTACACAAGCACTTTCGACGGCGTTTGCAGGCATACTGTCAAGCGCTTGGCCCCTCGAAAGAGAACAGTTGTGGTGAAGACATCACCGATCAGCCTATCAGATGCTTCGTGAGAGAGAACGCACGCGTTGTGAGAGAACTACCCCCCAAACGTGCTATTTATAGAACACACGTATTCTCTCTCTCAGTACGTGGTCCTATCCCATTGGATAGGCTTTTAGAATTTTGGACACCACTGCTACAGAAGATTCTAACATATGTTGTTGTAGAATGTATTTCGTGCCCACCGCTGGCTTCGAACATGTTTGCTCATATCGTTTTTATGGCCTGCCTCTTTGCTTTAATCAATCCGATCAATCCGTGTTTCAACTCCATCTCAGCAGAAACCCGGATTTGTGTGCTCGATGATGCAGCGCTTGCAGTACTTTTTTACGGCCCTATATCCCTCAATCGATATCTGGCAGTCCTGGATGTTCAGCTGCTGGAGTCCACGGCAGTAATAGGCGATGCACTGAACCCCTCGATCCGTAATCATATCACAATTGCGCAGGCTGAGCTTCTTCAGGTTTGGACAGCTTTCGGCCAGAGCCCGAAGACCCGCGTCGCTCACATCGCACTTGCCGATGTCCAGGGCCCGCAAGCGGGGACAGGAGCGGGCCAGGACTGTGATGGAATCGTCGCTGACCGCCTCGCAGCCGCGGGCATTCAGATAGCGCAGCTTGTAGCAGCGTCGGGCAATGACCTTGAGACCCGCATCCGAAACTCGCTCGCATTTGGCAACGGAGAGATAACGCAGCGCCGCGCCCAGTTTGGCCAACTCGTATAGGCCAAAGTCGGTGATGTTGACGCAGTCCGAGACACTCAGCTCCTTGAGCGATACACAAAAGCTGGGCACGAACTTGAGACCCGCATCTGCAATGCCAGTGGATGAGTATCGAGTACTTCAGTTGGAATTTGGTTGATTCACTCACCTGTAATTTGTATGCAGCGTCGCAGATACAAATACACCAGCTGTGGACAGTTTTTGACCACAATCTTCAGGCCCATGTCGTCGATGGCCATGCAATCGGTTAGGTCGAGATATTGGAGCAGCAAGCGACGTGGTGGCTCCATGTGTGGATTTGGACTAATGCTGCTCACCTGGCTGCATCCTGTGTGGCAGAGAAAGAGAGAGAGAGTGAGTGAGTGGGTGAGTGAGTGAGAGAGGGAGGGAGAGATTGAAAGAGAGATGGAGTGAGAGATGGAAAGTGAGAATGAGAAGGAGGGAGTGAGAGAAAAAGAAAGAAGAGTGAGAGAGAAAGAGATTGAGATAGGCAGAGAGGTAGATTGAGAGATGGAGAGTGCGAGTGCGGGACGGGGGAAAGGAAGAGAGAAAGGAGAAGAAAAGAAAGAAAGAGAGAGAGAGTGTGTAAAAAAGATAAAAAGTAAGTAAGTAAGAAAGAGAAAGACAGGTTGAGAGAGAGAGTATGAGAGTGTGAGAGAGAAAGAGAGTGAGTAAGAAAAAAGAGAGAGAGAAGGAGAGTGAGAGAGAAAAGAAGAGTGAGAGAAAGAGATGGATAGTGGGATGAAGAATGAGAGTAAGATGGAGATAGGGAGAAAAAAAAATAAAGAAGAGTGAGAAAAAGAGAGAGAGAAAAAGCGAGAGTATGAGAGTGTGAGAGAGAAAAAGGGTGAGTGTGAGGGAGAGAAAGATAAAGAGAATATGTGAGTAATAGAGAGAAAGAGAGAGGGTGTGAGAGAAATTAAGATTGAGTGTCGGCGAGGCAGAAAAAGAGAGAGAGAGAGATAGAAAGAGAGATAGAGTAAGAGAAATAGAGAGTATGAACGAGACTGTGAGGCAGTGAGAGAGGGAGAGTGACAGTGAGCGGGGGTGGGAGAGGGAGAAAATGAGAATAAAGAGTGACAGAGGAAAAGAGTTGCAGAGCGCTTGGGATGATTACTTACCGGTTACATCCAAATGCTGCAGGTTACTGCACTTGGTCAGGGCCTCAACCAGCGCCTGATTGGAGACGTCCACGCAGGTCTGCAGCTGGAGATGCGTCAGCTCGGGACATCGGCGCGTGAGCAACTGCAGCCCCTTGTCGGAGATGCGACAGCCGTCGGCGAGCATGACACGTTCCACCTCCGGGCAGGCGCCGTTGCAGCTCTGGCCGCACAGCTGGCGGAAGATCATCTTGAGCGTCTTGTCGCCGTTGAGATGCTCGCCGCGCAGCGTGATGCACTTCCAGAGGACAGGTCGCCATGCCAGCTGCTCGAACCGGCGACAGACTCGCGCCACGTTGCACAGCTCGCAGCTGTCCAGCCAGCTGAAGATGCGGACAACGGCCTCGTCGGGCAGCCGCTCAAAGTACGGTCCACAGCGGTAGGGACCCTTGCGGTTCCAAGGCGGCGGTCCAATGGCGGTGGCCGTGACGGTGTTGGCACTGTTGGTTAATCCCCGGCGCGGCGTCGTCGCGGGCGTCGAACTGGCAATGCCACCGCCACAACCGCCGACAGCGCTGGCATTGGCATTCTTGTTGCCGCTGCTGGTCACCACCATTCCACCCATGCCCCCCGTGCTGCTGGAGTGGTGGCCAGTGGGCGATGGCGAGACCAGCGTGGCGTAGCCTTGGTCCAGGCTGGGTGAGAAGCGACCCATGTTGCACAGGCCGTCGGAGAGACTTTGCACTTTGGTGTTGTGGTGATGGTCCAGCTGGAAGGCATTGGCGGGCGAGTTGGTGCTGCGATTCAGCAGATACCGATCCGAGCCGCTCGTCTCGCTGGGACTCGAGTTGCGCGGATGATGCAGACGCTCTATGGGAGTGAAAGAGACAACAGATGATGTTATAACTTGAAGATCTAATTGTATTTTTAACTACAATGACAATTACTTGAGTAATTTAATTTAATTTTAATAGGAATATGCAATTTAATTGTACTCTGTGTAATTAACAATTCTGATTGAAGCTTAAATTTAATTACTGAAGTAATTGTCTTAAATGGTAGGTAGATTTTAATTGTCAGCATTTTTTTGTTTAACTTTTGTCAATAACATTATAATGTTATAAAACTACGATCATAAATTTAAAAAAAAATACTGGTACCATTTTTGGACTATTTATATATTCGCCTTTTTTAAATTTAAAAAATTTTTTATTGATTATTTTAAATTTTTGATTGTTTTATTTTAAGTATTAGATAACTATCTGTTGACTGCATTTAGTTGACTTTTAATAAAGATAAATAATAATAATTGTAATTTAATACAAATAGAAAGTTCATTTACATATGTATGTACATTAGAGTGGGTAAATTTTTTCGATTTCAAGCGGTTGTCAAAATCGTAATCTACGACGAATTCTAAGAAGATTTGCCCAAGAAACCATGGGTCTAAAGTCAAAATCGAGCTTCCGATTTTTAACGAGAAATTATGATAATTTTTGACTTTTCATACGATTTCCCATATTTCACGCTAAAAATCGGAAGCTCGATTTTGACTTTAGACCCATGGTTTCTTGGGCAAATCTTCTTAGAATTCGTCGTAGATTACGATTTTGATAACCGCTTGAAATAGAAAAAAATTTATTTTTGCTCCATACAAATTGACCCACTCTAATGTACATACATATATGGAAGATTTACAAGTACACTGGCGAACATATTTATTGGCACAGCAAACATTCTGAGATTTGGGGGCTTAATTGTTTGCTTATCGGTAACATATTGGTATCAATGTAAAAGTCATTTAAATTCCGTTTGAATGATATAAAACTTTCCTAACCCATTAAGTACCCTTCGAAAAATTAGAATTTATGTAAAAGTCAATTTTCGAAACTTTTTTACAAAAAATATTTTTATGCCAAAAAATTCTTCAAACAATTTAAGGAGTGACTGCAACAAAATTTTTTCAAAAATATTTTTGCTGGTATTTTTTTATAATTTTTTGAAAATCCTAAAAATGACCATTTTACCCTCTTTTTCCGGCTTTTTTCACAAAAAGTGCCTTTTTAGCAATTTTCAAAAAATTATAAAAAATACTAGCAAAAATATTTTTGATATAAATATTTCTATAGGAGCTAACTAGAACAATAATCATGTTGCATGCGATAATTTTATATCACAGATACCTTGCAACCAATAGCACAATAAAAACTTGGGCAAGAATACGATGTCCAAGCAATGGGCGATGGTGGCAGCAAAACGAAACAAAGTTCGCACAAGTGGATCTCAATTCCATAAGTGCCGTTTACTCTCTCTCAAATATGTTTCTTAGCCTAATCAATGTGTGTATGTTATGTGCTGCTGAAAGCCGGAGAGAGGGAGTGTATGTTAATTAGCAGTTGTATGTAAACAGCTCTTAACATTACATACATATGGGTATTTCCAGGATCGCGAACTCGACATTCGCACGACTTTAAATGAAAAAAAAAAATGGCAAAAATTCACATTTTCAAAAATGTTTTCTCACGTGTTTAATGCATTTTATCAACTCTATTTTTATGATAAAAGACAATCTTTGAAGACCTGTCGTTTTTTAATTATTTATAGAAAACAATGCATCGCGAACGCGACCAAAAATGGAAGTCATTTTTGACTTCATCTTGACGAATGCGAAAGTCTGCGAAATGTGGCGAGTAATTTGGAAGAAAATACTCTTAAGCCATAATAAAATAATGCAGCTTTCCATTTTAGAAATAATTTTGATATGTAACTACCGTTTTATATATTTTACAAGTTTTCTAAGTAATTTGTAACGTGACATCGCGAACGTGACAAGATTTCCACCTAGGTTTTCCAAGAGTTTGTTCATCAAATTTTATTCTATATTCCGATATATAGCTCTTAGAACTTGTTTTAAATTAAACTTTCAATATTTTTCTATATATTCAAATGGTTTATGTTACAATCTTACTCCCTGACTTAGTGTAATCGTTAAAATACAAACGGTCCATTTTGAAAATCAATTTTTAAGAAAATAGACAAAAATATGGAAAAAGTGAATTTATTCCAATGTAGAATATATATGTTCATCCTATTGAATTTTTTCTAGCGTATATTGATAAAACAAATAACTTCAATACATTTTTGGAAGAAAATTTCACAAGATGTGAGTTTTTAATCAATTTTAGGTTTTCCGTCGTGGTGGACCTTTTTCTGGAAATGCCCATATACAAATCTAACATAATCTTAGCATTAATCTGTATCTTATTTTACAACCGATTTGACAGATTGTCAGACCTGTAATGTAAAGCTCACCTGGTAGACGCTCGTTGCCGCTGCCGCTGCTGTAGTCCTCCAGGTAGTATCGCTCGTTCTGGTACTGGCTCGCCTCGGCGCCCAGGGGAAGAGCACGCAACGCATTGCCCAGATACAGGGACTCCATCTTCTTGTCCAGCAGATACTGAGCACTGTTGTTGCCATTGCCGAGCACCGTGGGCACGCTGCAGCGTCCGCTTTGGACTTGAACTCGTCGTCGGCCGTTGGCGGCGCCTCCGCCAGCATTGTTGTCACTGGAGTCTTCGGTGTCGGCGCTGTTGCCATGCAACCAGTCCAGCGTTAGAAAGTTACGTGGCTGGGGCACTGGCACTGTGGTCCTGGTCGCCGGTGCCGGCAGCGTCTGCAGCTCAGGGGATTTCTTTGATTGGACATGGCGGCCCACGGATGCGGTCGAGTGTGCGCCATAGTTAGACTGCTCGTGCCGTGTGTGCCTGCCACGCAGCTCGAATGTGGCAGCCTTCTGCTGCACCATGTGCAACACAGCTGCCGTTGTCGCCGCCGCTGCCGCTGTCGATGGCGTCTGCTGGTCGCTGTGCGGCGTCGAGCTCCGCGAGCCGATTGGATAGAGATCCCCGCTGGCAACGGCGTCGTTCACATTGATGCTCAGATTTGGCGACTTGCGCGACATCTTGTAAGCCTGCGGATCCAACGGACTGGAGCTCAATGGATGCGGATGATGGTAATGCGCCGCCGCCAGTTGATCCCGCACAGCATTGCTATTCCGGCCCAGCGATGCCAGCGGACACTCCAGATCTGTCGCCCGTCTGTTGCTCGTCTTGTGTGACATTCTTGCTTCGATTTTCCCTTATTGAATTTTATGTAGCGACCTTCGCTTTTAAGCCAGAAGTCTGAAAAAAAAAAGTTTATACAATTATTATATGTTAATAATTAGTGTTATTGAAAAAAAACATAAAATTAAAATTGGAAAAGATAGGAAAAAAGTATTTGATGTGACCAATAAATGCTTATAAGCAGGGTATTAAACTTAAACGATTATTATCGGCTTCTGTTACGGTTTCGGTAATGTTCGCATTTAGGTTTTCGGTTTCGAAATACCGGTAAGATTTCGGTTTACAAAACAATTTAAAAAAAAAACAAAAATATGTAAAATTCAAAACAAATTTTCAAAAATTTTAAAAATTAATATCTATTTATTGAGAAAATTATGTAAATAAAATTGGGGCAAATGAAAAATTAAATTTAATTTTCAAAACGATGATTACACTTTAAAAACATAATTAAATTTTATGATTGATTGAACCGAAATTAACCGTTATGCATGAATCGGTTTTTCGATTTTTTCGGCTGGAATAATTTGGATTTCGGAATAAAACAAATATTTTGTTTTAGGTTTCAGTTATCAATTTCAATCGGTTAATACCGGTTACGGTTTTAATCCCTGCTTATAAAACTGCTAAAAATACTATGATCACGATTTCAAAAAAAATCAAATATTACCTACACATTTAGATTTTTATTTGTAATTTTACCACAATGAAAATGGAAAAATTAAATATTTATTAAGAAAAAGTAACAGACTAATTTACTGTCAATATTGTGGGCTTCCTGATGTGTTGTGCAAGCTCGTGACACGAGCAGAAACGTGCTTATCACGCTTCCAACTCTAGCTCAGACATGTTAAACGGAGTGGAGTGCCTGTCTGGATGAGCAATCGCACATTGGAATTTGGGTCATCGATGGTCGTCGCCGAGCAAAGCAAAGTAAAATAAATGAAAATTTATATAAATTGTCTCTAGCCTGCGCCTAGCGACGATTAAGCTTCAATGGTCATGGGATTGGATTGGAGTGTGGGCAGCTCCAAGTAGGTTTCTGACTGCGACTTCAGTTGGCAATCTAAATGCGTACGAATATACACTCATATAAATATTTATATACGAGCGTGTATTTTTATTGGCTGGGACACACCTCTTGGTGGAGTGCATTTGACCTTTAGGAGAATTTATAACTAACTTCTGGCCAAATTGTGCAGAAATTTGTGCTGCAGCCCACGCGAGAATAAAAAGATTTTGTCAGCTTGATTAGCTATGGAAATTCGGCGCCAGCTATAAGAATACATATATATAAAAAATTAACTACAATATAATTTTTTTAACAATTTAACAACTAAGTAATAAGCAGCACACCCACGGCTCTACCAATTATTTGGATATTTTTTGTAGATTTGTTTCTGTTTCTTTTTGGATTTTGTAGACACACGTATGCTGTCATATTTCCATTGCCATCAACGATCATTGAGGCACAGCTCCGTCTCCGTCTCCAGCTCCAGCTCCATCTCCATTCATTGGCAAAAGCTTATTTCTAATTTTTCTGTTATGGCAAAAACGAAAACCAGTTTGGAGTGACTCTTTGAGCATTGGCAACTCTAATCATAAGCCAAAGCCAGGCGTGGGCTGTTCTAATGCTAGTCCGTGGCCATCTGTAGCTTTGGCCAGAAAGTCGATTGTCGTTTGCAGCCAGCAGCATTGATTGTTGGATTGTTGCCGTTGTTGTTGTTGTTGGTGTAACCTAAGACCTGAAATTATGTTGAAAGTAACCCAATTCGGCAAATAGAACAAGGGAACATCCATAATATTTGTTTAGCGGCAACGGCGGCTTTGCATAATTTACTTACTACACATGTATTTATCTAAATAGAAAACAATAAATTTGATTTGAAATTCGTTAAGTCTTGCTGAAGTCTTCTTTAGTATTGTTTTGGCATTTTGGGTTGGGCCGTCACGCTACACACACCTACAGAATACAGCTTGAGGAGATGCGGGAACTGTGATGGGTCTTTCATTTGCCTACCTAGATGAAATTTGAGCATACTTTGAAACGCGTAAATCAAATGCCGCTTACAAGTGCCTCGAATTTGGATCCGAGATGGGAGTGTGTGTGTGTGGCTTTATTTTTATTGTAATCAAATTTGAAATTAATTTTTTTTCGAGCTATGCCATAAATAAACATAATAACAATAATAACACTAGGCCTGACCGCATTTGAAAGGCAGCCGAGGAGACAACAAGTCCAAAACCAAAAATATGTCTTGTCATTTGGCTTATGGCAGCTGATTAATCTTAGCATCTCCGCAACGGACGCCGCCTGTCGCGCCTCAAATGGAATGTCGCTCAACTGGTTCGATTCGGCTCGAAAAAGAAAAGGAAAAGGCCCAAAGGCCCACAGTCGAGTTTCGATTTAAAAAAGAGTGAGTGAGAGAGATATCTTTTTTTTGGTATTTGTTTGCCATAATTAACAATACTTAGACAATAAATAATTAATAACAAATATCAGCTGCGTGTCCACCAAAAGTGTCAAATGGCTCATTGGGCAACACAGCATGCAATTTGCATAAATTTACATCTCGACTTTATTTGACAGTTACAAAAAATTCCCAAATAACCAAATATATTAAAGTGATTCAGCATTTCACTATCAGCTCTTTTAACTACTTTCGAGTCTGTCAATTCTTTAATCTTAAAACTATTTTCTATTAGAAAATCAAAAAATATTCTATTACTTGAATCACAATTTACATGGACATTATTGCCATAATTCTGAATGAATAAAAAGCCAAAAACTAAATCATTTGAATTAATAAAATATATATATAATATAAAAAAAAATATAAATAATAAAATATTAATATTAATAAAATATTAAATAATATATGGAGAGAAATAATATAAACAGAAAATCCAAAAATATTCTCTAGCTAAAATCACATTTTACATAGACATTAATGCCATAATTCTGAATGAATAAAAGCCAAAAATGTAATTATTTGAATTAATAAAATATTGTTTAGCCCTAACATTAATATCTTTTATTCAATATATAGCGAGATATAATATAAATATAGTATAATTTAAATCAGTTGGCTCGGATGAAAAGATTAAATATGGTCACATTACTGTCTGTCATTGTTTTCTTTTAAGTTTTTTTTCAAGCCTTTTTTTTGAAATTTTATTGAAAGTACCTCAAGCTATATCATCTTCAATACAAAATTAGTTCACAATATGCCCCGAGGTTGCCTTAGCTTAACGTCTACAAAGCCTCTTCAGATGGGCAAGTCAATATCCATTCAATTAAGCTGCATATTTTCCAGCAAAGCCAAAAGGCCACCACTTGTGTTGGCTATTGAAAACTGGTACTTGTCTATGGTCAAGCTGTTCCCAGGCCAAGCCTCTCAGCGGGCCGAACAAGCATTGAGCATATAAAATATGACAACAACAAGTACTAATTATTTAATACGCTTAATGAGAAAATGTCACCACGGTGGTGGTCACAGTGCAGCCACCAGAGTGATTCACATATATGCTGACACCATTGCACAGTGGGTCGATAGGGAAGTTACTCAATAAAACAATTATGTATGTTGTTGAACTTGCAAAAAGCTTAAATATATTTTCTGTTAATTTAAAATTCTAGTTTATTTTAATATTACTTACAATTAAATTAAAAATTCTGGTGATAACAGAATTTGAAAATTCTAGAAAAAATATTTTCAATGACGTTGCGTCTGACGAGGTGAATTTTATTGAGATAAGGGAAAGATAGGAACATAAGTTTATTGAAAGTAAAGCAAAGAATACCAAGAAAGCTCCTCAAAGGTTTTTTCAAGGCAGAGCAATATTTTAAATTCAGGAATTTACTGATCATTTCCGAACTTTTCAAAATTCAACTAAAATAAATTTTTTATAATATGTTTATTGGAAGCTAGGGAAATATTTTTAGTACAATTTAAAATGTATTTTGGGAACCTGGGAACATGCAACCTCCCCTAAAAGCTTTTTTTTTATAATTTATAAGATAAGATTTATAAGATGAAGAGAAATGGGACTCAAATAATATTTTATTGTAGCCGTTATATCTACAAACACAACATGGGAACCTTCCTGTTACTAGAATTGAGCAGTCTGCTCCTGCTTTCTGCTGGTTAATAACCTAAATAACTCCTACTTTAACTCAAATTTGCTAATCGAATTCGCTCCACCCTAAATAAAATAAACAAACGCCAGAACGGATATAGTTCCCGTTCAGCAGCGAAATCGTTATTCACAGGCATACCAATCTAAGGATAAAAACCCTGAGAATAGAGATCTTCTGCTCACTCAACCAAGTGACCTTACTCACATTAGGAACATCCATTTTATAGATTCGCCGTGAACGAAGTGATGCTATATTTAAACAAAATAAGAGTACACTTATCAATCAAAATGGCAACGGATTCTTCATTGATAGAAACGGCAACCTCGTAGTAACTTGGCCAAATGGTACAATATTTAAGGTAAACTGAATTTTTTTTGATAAGGGACTTGAACTTGAATAACTTGAATATTCACAGATACTAAAATTAAATTAGCTCCAACTGAAGCCTTTCGATGACCAGCTACTATGCTATACACATGTAAGAGAGCCAAGAAACAATTGGAAAAGACTTGGTTCGATATTACTAGTACCCAAAAATTCTGATGAATTTAAATATTAAAATTCATAAAACTGTAGAATAAATATTTTCAGTGATTTGTGTCGCATTCGACCGGAAAATCACTTTAAGCAATGCTATTAAATAAAATTTAGATACGATTTGTAATCACTTGATACCTTAAATAAAACATCTTTTTGTTTAATCGATAACAGATATTAACAAATTAACTGTAGAAATTGTTAAATTGATCATTTATGAATATGAATATCTGAATAAGTGAATTGCTTATTATACATGTATTTATTGATGATTTCAATAATTTTCACACACGATTTTTACCACTGTGCGGAGTGCAAAACTAATAACTGCTGTGCTTGTTGTTTGTGTGGCGTTCGATGTCTGCACATGGCTGAAATCTAACGCTAACACAGAAATTACTTGGCGCCACAAAACTACAACAACAGCAACAACATGCATACATACATACATACATATGTATGTATATTTATGTATGACTATGGAGCCGGACAACGTGCACCTTTTGGCCTCTATGGCACGGCACGCTGAGCGCCTGGCCCCAGTCTGGCCCGACAATCAACTAAGTATGTATGTATGTATGTATGTGTGTGAGTGTTTATTTGAGTACATATGTGTTGGTGTGTGTGTAGCTACCGTGTTGCAATTTGCGCTCCGTGGGCTGGCTTTTTGCATAGTGTCAATTTTGATTTAGCAAAATGTTGCAGTTGCCGCTTTGCGGCTGCGAATACGAGTGCGAGTATATCGTGCTGTCAGCGCCCCGCCCGAGATATTCCCAGGCAAATATTTCGACTCCTACACATACAAGCATACAGTTATACAAATAAGAGTACACACACACACACACACAGCTGCAATGGACATAAAGTGGGTGGCGCTGACAAGTTTTTTGAAAAACAAGAAATATTTCTTGCAACCCAACAAAAAGTGGGTGCAGCTGCTGAGCTGCTGCATCAAAGCTATTATATTTTTATTTTCTTTTCAAGCTTAAGTACTAAACAATTTAAGTTGACATGAAAAGATATTTGTTTTATTATTATGTATTTATAACTAAAATAATGACCTCCAGTTGAGTCCAGTACACAATATTTATTTGCTCATATTTGTTTTATTATAAGTATTTATTTCAATAAGTCATTAACTTGCTTTAAGAACAGGCTCTTTTGCATATTTGCATTGTTTCAAAATTATTTTTATTTCCTCGACAGCCTCCGTATTTAAACTCCTCGCATCTTCTTGACTCTTTGTTGTAATACAAACGAGGGAAATACCCCTTACAAGGACCTCTAACTTGGGGCAGCAAGCAAATGCTGTCCACTAGATGAAATTTAAATATATAAAATATTCATTCTTATAATGATATTCCATTGCCACTTACAAGCATTGCTCTGGTACATTGAGAGCAAAATTCCGATTAAAATCCAACTTATTGTTTTGAACAACATGACTCTTCAACGAAACTATGTACTACTGATAATAAGCTACCGCTGACAGCTTATATGTACTATATGTATTAGTTTCATAAGTCAGAATTAGTTCAACTTTTTGAAAGTGTAAGGTATAAAAATAGAGCCGAGTATAAATTTATTGAAATAAATAATGGGATTTGACTCAAATTATAACGAAATTACTTTGATTCGAATTCCTTTAATATTTTTCTTTGTTTCAAATTTTGAATTATTATTAAAAAGATGAATTCTTTTGTATGCACAATACAATGAAATTGTACATGGTATTCAAATCCAATTTTCTTTTATTTCCTTAATTTAAATCGGGTTATCAGTTAAGGTTTCGCTGATGTTCGCAGTTATGTTTTCGGTTATGCAAAATGTTTGTATATCGGTTACGAAAGGTTTTAAATTTTGTTAAGACTAGGTTTCGAAATACCAGTATGAATTCGGTTTTAAAAACCTATTGAAAAAGTTGCAGATATGTAAATTAGAAAACAAATATTCAAATATTCCATTAATGAAAATTTAATTATTGAGATAAATCCGTAAATTAAATTGGGGCAGAAATTAAAATAAAATTTAGTTTTAAAAAAGGATGATTTTAGCTTAACAACATAATTCAATTCAATGCTTGACCTAACCAAAATAAACCTTAATGCATGAATCGGTTATTAAACGGCTTGAATAATTTCGGCTTTTCTGTTTTGGTTATTCATTTACGGCTTCAAATTTCAATCCGTTAATACAGGTTAACGGTTACGGTGATAGTTATAGGTTTAATCCATGATTTAAATACATGTGTTATCTTACATTTTTACACATCTTTTTAATATTATTCTTTGTTTTCCTTAAGTATGATTATATGACGCTCGAAAACAAGTATTTATTAAAAGACAATATATTTACTAGACACAATGAGATCTTTTGTAAGTACAATACAATGAAAATAGTTAAGTAGGGTGAAAACAAAGATAGTTCTTGCAAATACCCTGTAGTCACATTAAAACACACACACATACAAGGCAAGTATAAGCACTTTGAAGCATTTATCCTTCTTAAAACATGAATTTGTTAAAAATTCAATTTTTTTATATTTCATTTATTCAAATACATGCGTTGTCTTACATCAAGAACAGGCCTTTCGGCAACTACGTAATGTAAGGAAGTTATTGCTGTTTCCATGGCAGCCACCGTATTCGAATTGCTCGCAGCTTTTAGTTTGCTTGTTGTAATACCAACGAGTTATCCTTGCTCTGCAAGGACCCACAACTCTGGGCTGTGAGCAAGCGGCGCCCACTAGATAGATAGATAATTAAAATATAATAAAAATTGTTATATAATATCAAATGCTCTTACAAGAATTGCCCTGCTGCACCAAGAAAAGCAACACGATTAGCAACAAACTTGTCGTCTTTAGCAACATGACTCTTTATCAGAATTTCAGTGTAATAATTTTACTGCTTAACGGCTTATATATAGCAATTTGGAGCTCATTAATTAAACAGGTTATCTTTTGTATGTCGAAGAAAAGCCTTATAATAAATAAATATGTTTTACTCGTACTTCAATTATTACACTTCAGAACTTCTTTTATATTAATGCGGTTTTTATGATATCGCTTTGAATTAAAGTTGCCCCATAATATAAGAATTTCTCGCATTTATTATTATCATTACAATGCATAGTAAAATTTAATTCGTTTAAACCTTTTATAAGTTTAATAATAAAGAATTATTGCTTTATTTAAACAGCAATCACTTGTGTTTATCATTCACAAATATTTATATTTATTTAAAAACGAATACATAATTGAACAGCGTTTAAGCGTGCTGCACTTTTGACTTATTGATTTTACCATTATTAGTATATAATGGACAACAGGGAATTTTTGCACTTTTCTTTCTTCACAATAAAAATACTTTTATTTAATTGCATTCTGCAACGCAGTCATCTTTTGTTTGGAAATTTTATGCATTGCCTTGACAGCCGCCGTAATTGAACGGCTTACATGATTTGGTTGCATTATTGTAAAACCAACGCTCAATTCTTGCTTTACAGGGAACTTGATCGCTCGGCAGTAAGCAAATAGGATTCACTAAGTTAAATATTAGTATGATATCTGTGATCTTATAGATATTTTGTTAAATTCACTCACAAGCATTGCTCTGATGCACAAAGAGCACTAACACGATTATCAACAAGCTTTTCGTCTTCAACAACATGACAGAAACAGAAACTAAACAGTCTCATCCTACACGAAGCTTATATAGAATATAAAAATAACCTAAAATGTATACATATTAAAGTAAATAAAGCTGTTTTCATTTTCACCACTTGAATATACTCAAATTACGCATATAATATAAATATATAAGAACATTCTTGTGTTGCTTATTTTGTTTTAAAAAATAATTTCAATTGAAACTAGAGAAAATTAATAAAAAGAAAAAAAGTCATATTGTACAGAATTGCCACAATTTCTCATAGCTCAAGTTTTTTTTTAACTCAGAGATACATTAATTCATTCAGAAACGAATCTTTGCATTTTGGTTGGCACATATTTATCAAACCTATTCCTAAATATTGGGATTTCCAGTCGTGAATATAAGTGTTAAATTTTCTTAACTGTTAATTTTGGTTGTCTTTCCAGATACTTTATGTAAATGCGAATAAAAGAACTGAAAGTTGTCGAGACGCTGACACACTTAATGACTGAAAAGAGTGCGAAATCAGTTCGAAAGGGAGTTTGGAATGTGTGAAATGAACTTATGAAATATGCATGGGCACAGTTTTGAAAATCACTATTTATTCTGATTTATAGGCATTGGAACGGTTAACTTATGAATGGCTCATTATGGGACAGTTTGCGGAATTAATAAACAATAATAACATGTTCGAAAGTGACTCAGATATTATTAAAGTGTCAGTTATGAGCATATATAATAATAACATTTAATTAAGCTCATGTTTATTTTATAATTTAACATTAAATATAAAGTGGTTTAATATATGCCATTTTCGTCAACCAATATTTTGTAATCCATGCTGTCCAATATAATTGAAATTCCACACAAATAACAAATGCCCTAGATTTGACCAAAAATTGTGAACATTTCTTTAATGATTCGGTTTGATTTTATCATTAACTTTACTTAAATTTCACTTTGTGCCGCCAAATTCATTAAAAAACGGCAAAATTTTTAGCCAAAGTAATTAAAGCGAAGCTTATATAATGAACCATGGAGACGAGGCGAATGCCCTTTGCAACTATAGCCTTCCTTTGGTTCCCCATATGCGAGACCAATGGATGAAAATTACCTGTCATTAATCAATGGGAAATAGTTAAGGTTCTTTTGCTCTCTCTTTCTTCCGAGGTGTTGTATTGATTGTTGTTGTTTCTGGGAGGAAGAATTCAAATTTCAAAGCAAAGCCAAAGTTAAAGTTGAAGAAGACGAACCAGTTCGTTGCTTAAGTCTTTTGTTTTATGACCCACATTTTCGATGCGGCGACAAGCGCTACAGTCAACTGTGCATAAACGCCACTTAACCTAAAATGTAATGTCCAACAAAACAAAATAAATCACAACAAGCCCAAAGAAACAGCCAACTTACTGCAAATTACATGCTGTGCGATAGCCACAAACACAATAACAACAACAACAACGAGAGCGAAAACAGCAACAAACGCAAACGTGAATGATGGCGCATCTAATCCAAGACAAGACAGCGCTTAAATCCAGGCCAAACTTAATCCAATAAAAATGTCGACTAAATGCAAACGCGACAAATGCTTGACGAACGACAGCGCTAATTTATTTAAAAGATTTAACCGACTTTTGTCCAACATGCGACGAGGTTGGACAAAGACAACGTATCAGAGCAGCTTGGCAGCTAAATTTTAATTAAGACAAAATATTTGAAATTCTGACTATGACGACGACGACGACGACGACGACAACGAGCTGCAGCAACAAGTCAACAATTTGCCGTGCGCAATTTTTCAAATTACATTTCATTAAAGCGGGACAGAAAAAGAAAGAAAGAAAGAAAGAAAGATGCCTGCCTGCCAGCTAGTTGAGTTGCCAGCCTGATGAGCAAGTGAAGAGAAAACTCAGAAAAAAAACGAATGTAAAGCACCGTTTTGTCTGATTTCATTTACACACACTTACACACACAGCAAAGACAACAACAGGTTATCTGTATTTTTGTATCTTTGTATCTGCTGCTGGCATTGCCCGCATATATGAACGCCCGCATAGGGTGACGTTTCTAGCTTTTTGGTTAGAACGCAAGTCTTTCTTCTAATATGCCACACATAAATTGTACAACAAATTAAATTTTAAAAGTTCAGTCCGAAGTGGCCCTGCAATTGCTGAGCAAGAACAAGAACAGCCTCCAATAAATAGCAATAACAACAACGACAACAACTATGTCAGCCACTTGGCAACATTGCCAACTAGCAGCGACAACATTCCAGCTACCTTCAACTGCCCACTTCCCTCCCCTCCCCTCGCCTATTCCGGTAGTCATCAAGCCCGTAACTAGCTGCAGCTACAAGTTGCCGTTTCTAATACAAAACTGTCGCTTGTGGCCGTGAGAGCTGCAAAATTGCACTGCAACTCTCTGTGACCGTGTCTGTATTTGTGTCTGTCTCTGTATATGTATCTGTATTTGTATCTGTATCTGTGTTTGTCTCTGTTTCAGTCTCTGACTCGGACTGTGGCACAATCTCCGACCAATGCAGACAGCAACAGCAACAACAAAAAATAAATAAATAATAATAAAAAATCCATTGCAATGCATTTTAGTATTGCTTATTGCGTCGTTGCAAACGCTATGAATTCATATATAAGTATAAGAAAAGCCATGCAACAAAAATTGTAGACAAGAGAGACAAAAATTCCACAGACAAGGCACAACGAAGTTTATATTACTCTGTAAGTTCAATGGTCTATAGGGACATATCAGTTTTTTTTGTTTATTATAATTCATCACTTGATAAAGTTAACTAACTAAACAGAGAAGAAAAAAATTCAATATTTCGTACTCAAAACGACACATTTAGAGTTAGATTTCTCACTAAGATAGAAATTACATAAGTAAGGTCTTTCGATCTTATTTCAAGAACGATATTTTAAGCACAAAAACTAACAATTAAACTATTTTTAATCTTAAAATTGTTTTGAAAAGAAAATGATTTAATACATTTCAATTTGGATTGAATTTCCATTTAATTTTGGAACTGAGTACAAAGACATATGAACATGGTACTTGATTTAAGCATACTGCAGACTTGAATCAAAATCGTGTAAGCTTGATTTGTACGTATAAAATGTTCTTTAAATAAATATTACGCATATAAAGCAACACCTTACGATACCTAATAAAATAATCTTAATCATCAGTATGGGTGCTAAAAAGTTTTCCGTTATTGTGAAAGTAAGTGAAGACTAACTACAGAAATTATCCTGTTAAATATAGTCTTAATTTCTAAGTGCCCGTCAAGCTGAACCTCGTAGCAGACAAGCCTGAGCCACTTGAGAATTGTAAGCCAGCGAAAGTAAAAAAGATGTAAGTATTAACGAATTTGATTTGAGATTGTATGAACTTGATCTGAGCCACGAATTTATATTAAGAATTTTGCTACTCATTTCTAGTAATTTTAGAGTTTTACTTGATTCAAGATAAGTTGTACTTACATAAAGATTGTTAGTACTTGGTTAAGGAATTTTTATGCTTAAGTAGTTCATACTTATATGAAGTATGCATTTTAAGTATCGAATATACCTAAATCAATTTGATTTGAGCTTAATTTTAGTAAAACATAGTAATTGAAGTTAAAAATTTTTAACAAACATAGTTAAAACAAAAAAAATGTATTCAATTTCAGTATATTTCTAAAATTGAACATGCAATAAGTAAAGTATTTATATGTCTAATAAAATAAAGTTGAACAAACTTGATTTTAAAGCAGTAATGCAGATTATTGTTATTATAAAAGTAGTATTATCAAACTGAGATATAAATTAATATACAAATGTTAAATATTTATGAAATCAACATATTTTTAACAAAATTTTTTCACTCAAAGATCAATCTATTCTTAAAAGTGTAAATAAAAACAAGCTTGTAAATTCTCTTCCAGATGTTGCCACAACTGAATGTTAAAGTTATTGTACCCAACTAGGGTATTTAAAATTTTTGTTGAAAATCTTTTGAAATCGACGCGCGGCTTTTCCACGTCTGTGGCGGCGTCGTTGACGATGTCGTCGGCTGCTTTTGGCTTGAAAGCTTTTTGGCTTTGATTGCCAGCGCGCTGAAGCTGCGGGCCATGGCTGACTGGACTGGAATGGACTGGACCGAGTTGGCTTGTTGGCCAGGCCGGCTGCTGGCTGGCTTGTCATTGCATTGCGCATATGTTGACATTTTTTTTCCTTTTTTTTTTATGAAAATACTTTAAATTGTTTGTAAATGCATAAAATGGCTGCGCCAGGCGGGCATAACTTTTGGCCTATGATATTTTTGCGAGTCGATCAAGTTTGTAGCTTAAGTCTTTTGTTTTACCACGGACATTTGAAAAGCAAACCAACAATTGGCAAGCAGCAGGGACTTGTCAGTGTTTGTTGTTGTCCGAGCTCGACTTGGAGCTGTTGATGACAGAGGGGACATGTTGATTTAATGCAAAAGGGGATTAAAAGTGCTTTGTTCAAATGTCATAACGTAATGTCGAAATCTTTGACAGTTACCAAATTAACAATTTAAAAACATTTAACCTTTTTAAGCCGCAAACAAACAACAGGAAAACAGTTGCCACATGTTTTCCGTGTTGCTGCGAATACCCCCCAGGCTCTAAATTAATGGTATTATATGTATGTGCATGCATGTGTCTGTAGATAGAATTGAAAACATTTGGCGCAGACATGTTTAGCAGATGGCACAGCAGAGATCTTAAATGTGCGTATAAATATCGACAACGGACAATTCCTAGAAATCATATAAAACTGAAAGTCACTGTCCCGATTAGCATGTATAATTTATGTTTGTGCTGCTCTGGTCACAATTGCAAATGTGTGTTATAAAATCAAACGATATGGCAATGAGCATATCCGTTGCATGACTTTCCAGTCTGGCTTAAATGGCACATAATGAGCAACTAACTAGCTTTGGTGGCTGCATTAATGTTTATAACTATTTCGCCAATATTATACCAGTTATGAAAGCAAAGCAAAAACGACAGGAGGCTGCGTGCAGAATGTCAGCATGTTACTTGTAATGGGCGTCTCTATGCAGATCAACCAGTTGCCAGCCATAACAGCAGCAGCAACCACTGAGCCTCAGTCTGACTTCCTTTACGTATAATTTGCTTGCAAATTTGCCAGGCAAACCAGAGAGGGTGTATCTGTATGTGTTTGTGTGTCCATGTATCTGTGAGAGCGCGAACGAGTTATGGGCAAAATGGTGCATATATAGTTACCACAACAGCAACAACAACAATAAATATTTCTTCGAAGGTGTGATTTTAATGTGACAACTCTGCAACTGGTTTGGAACTATGCACAGTCTCTGCAAACGCTGTTGTGCCGAAGATGCGTAATAATTTACCCAGCTAAAGACAGAGTCTAGGATATCCGTATGGTACAATTATTCCTCTGCCGTTTTACGAGCATGCACAAAACACAGACCGAAAAAAAAACAAGAAAATAAAACGAAAGAATATTTTTGCATTAGCTGAAGCCACACAAAAACAAGACAAAACCGATACAAAGCGATTGAGCGATAGTTAGACAGAGAGAGAGAGAGAGAGAGATTGGAAGGTTAAAACGAGATTTTGAATTGCAATTTAATAAATAGCAGTTGCTACCTTTTGAATACACGTCACACGTTTAGTTTTCATTTATGCATCGCACTTTCCATTTAGTATTTGGCAGTTTTTGCAGCTTCATTGAATTACTTTTGTGCATGTATTTTGAATTTACTTTTGTTATTTCATTTTACACAACTTTTCTCTACTTTATTTTCATTGCAAGTTGTACACACACATGCATATACATATACGTATACGCTGATCTTTCACTATGGCTCTTTTACTTTGCTTTATGTTTTTTTCTTTTTATTTTTGCTGCCTTTGCTTTGCACACTGGCACCACTACAACACTGACACGAACGCACACTTTTACACTCTCGCACACACGCGCAGGCTGTCGGGCAGGCACGCAACGTAATGCGGCGCCTGAAGAATTAGTTTCATCCGCAACGACACTGGACGAATTACAGCGCACGGCAACAGGTAAATGGCAACTGAGTGTGCGACCAGCGCACAGTTCCTCACTCAGCTACTACGACTACACTCAGCCTCTGTCTGTGTATGTGTGTGTGTGTATGCCTGCAAGTGAGAGAGCATTTTCTCTTTACCTCAACGCCTGACACTCTTTACTAAGCAGCATTGCCAGTCGAAATAAAAGACTTAAGCAACAAACTTGCGGTTTTATGGATTAAGGAATTTTATTTGAAATTTTAACGATTATATAAATGACATATTATTTTTACAACTAATTATAAAGTAAAATGTACAATTCATTACAAATTACTTTTTTACCTGCTTTCAATCAATTTAAATATATTTTTTAAATATGTTCTTAAGGGGCAATGTCTTATCATCAATTAAATTATTTAAACAAACACAAATGGTTTTGACAGCGAATGAGCTGTATAACAATATATCATTTGATCTAACCTATTTTTGCTTAAACACTCTATTCTTAAAACGTGGCTTTTTAATAAGCGAAGAAAATTATTTAACTGTAGCATAGCCGTTTTGGAATTTCACAGTCGAAAATTTCACAGTCAAATAACTTATAGCCAAACCAGACCGAACAATTAGGTTATCAGTTTAAAAAATAGTTCTAGATGGAAATTCAGAGGCTTTCCGTTTTAGCACATTTATATCAATGCTGGAATTACACTAAGAGTAACAGGAACATCCCTGTAAAAGGTTAACAAAGAACAAATAAACCTTTTTTTTTTTAAATATTCTATTACATTTAACATATAGACAAAACTGTACTTGCATTCTAATAAACTAGCTACGCTACAAATTTTGCTTTTATGTAATCACCATAAGTAATGCAAAATTTGAATTAACCGTAACCGTTTTGGTATATTGCAATTCAGTTCAACAAAAATGAGTCCTAATAAATACATATTATTTGCATGTGATTAATGCACTTTTTAAACTTTGAAATTTGATATAATTATTGAATAGATGAATAAATTGTATAATTGGCTCAATTTCTTCTATGCCAAGCTTATATTTTAGTTAAATAGCTGAAAGACACTTTACGTAGAATGTTTCGAAAGTAATGTAAATTTTAAATATTTTTCTCTTAGTTAAAATTGAAATAAACTATGAAAAAGCGGTGCTATGCAAATATATTTCTGATTAAGTAAATGTAGACACAATGGTGAACAAATGGGCTAGCATCTATTACAAGTCCTCAGCAGTCTTCGTATCGCATTCTGATTTCGTTCTCATTGCTATCATCTTACTTACTGAGTCAAGAAACTCCATTTTTTTTATCAAGAATATCTTTCATCGAATTTGTAATTTTTCCCAAATTGTCGATTGTTTCGCTACCTTTATTAAGAAGCTCGTTCAAATTCTTGCCAAGTTCTGCGAGCTCACCAAGGCCATAATCGTTGCTTTCGCTTAATGGGAGAAGATACACTAGCACTACTGTGAAATGAAAAAGAATGTTACAGAAATCAATCACAAAACATGCCAAAATAAGTAGTACCACCAAAAAGTAGATAAACTTGAATTGAGTTTGCCATGTCCAACTTGATTCGCGGATCCTCTAGCAATAATAGTACAACTTATTATGGCTTTATTATAAGTGCAGCGGAAGCCCATGCTTAATATATTTAGCTATGGCAAATGAAACTAATTTAATTAAAAAGTTACTACTTTAATTTTCCGCTTTAAAATTGCATTATAAAATTTGCGTTTATTTCTAGCAAAATTGTGCTTAAATAAAAAACAGTTTTCATACTTTTATTATTCATTATTTATAGTTTTAGGAATACAGTAAAATATGTTTAATTGCAGATAAGAAAATATTTTGGCTATACGTGAATTATTTGAAATCGGCTATCTATTTGGTCTAAATGTTCTAAAAACTTTAAATTGTAAATCATTTAATTGTAATTTGTTGAAATATTTTGAATTTTAGGCAGAAATTTAAATATACAAAAGGGTGTAGTTTTATACTCTCGTAAATCAAAATACATTAAGCCTAATAAGTTTATAATGTTTATCTATAATTTAGACTTGATTGTAATTTTGTAACTTCGTAATTCGATTTTTTTTTAATAAACTGTATACTTGGCTCAATTTCTTTAATGTTTAGTTAAGACTTAAGTTAAATAACAGAAAGATTTGTTCATAGAATGAATGTTTTATATATCTATTATATAAAATTGAAATGGACTAAAAGCGGGACTTTGAAAATATATTTTTTAGTAAATGTAGGCATATTGATGAGCAATAGCATCTATATATTTAAAATATAATTTTTATCAAAAATTTGTAAAGAAAACTGTTATTTTTTCATCTAAACAAAAGAAAAATAATTAAATACAATATTTCTGATTAAGTTAATTTAGGCACATTAGTGAACAAATAGGCTAGCATCTATTACAAGTCCTCAGAAGTCTTCGTATCGCAACCAGATTTTGTTCTCATTTCTATCATCTTACTTATTGAGTCAATAAATTCCATTTTTTTGTCAAGAAGATCTGACATCGATTTTCCAATTTCTCCCAAATTTTCGATTGTTTCGCTTCCTTTGTTAAGAAGCTCGGTCAATTGCTTGCCATATTCCGCAAGTTCACCAAGGCCATAATCGTTGCCTGGCTTGCTTTCGCTTAATGGGAGGAGATACACTAGCACTACTGTGAAATGAAAAAGAATGTTACAAAAATCAACCAAAATTCATACAAAAATAATGCCACGTACCAACAATTAGTAGATGAATTTGAATTGAGTTTGCCATGTCCAACTTGGTTCGCGGATCCTCTAGTAATAATAGTACAACTAATTTTGGCTTTATTATAAGTGCAGCGGAAGTCCATGCTTAATATATTTAGCTATGGCAAATGAAACTAAAATAATTAAAACGTTAATACTTTAATTTCCGCTTTAAATTGCATTGCAATTATTTCTATCAAAACTCTGCTTAAATAAACAAGAGATTTCATACTTTTATTATTCATTATTTAAAGCTTTATGCAAGCTTATTTAAAAGGAGGCGGGAATATCCCGTTTTCGTATGAATTATTCACTAATGTAAATTTTTTTTTTAAGAATACAGAAAAATATGTTTAATTGCAGATAAGAAAATATTTAAATTATACGTGAATTATTTGAAATCGGCTATTTATTTGGTCTAAATATTCTTAAAATTTGAAATTGTAAATCATATAATTGTAATCGTACTTGTAATTTGTTGAAATATTTTGAATTTTAGGCAGAAATTTAAATGTATAAACGGGTGCAGTTTTATATTCTTTAGTTTTTAATAACATTAGTTAAATAACTGAAATATTTGTTCATAGAATGTATTGAAAGTCTAAGTTTTATATATCTATTATATAAAATTGAAATGGACTTAAAGCGGGACTTTGAAAATATATTTGTAGTAAATTTAGGCATATTGATGAGCAATATCATCTATATATTTAAAATATAATTTTAGAAAAATATTATTAAACACAAAGTATTTGTTGATTATTATCAAAACATTTTAAAGAAAACTGTTATTTTTCCATTTAAACAAACAAAAAAATTAAATATCAATATTTCTGATTAAGTAAATGTAGGCACATTGGTGAGCAACATGTGTTAGCATCTATTACAAGTCCTCAGCAGTCTTCGTATCGCATTCAGATTTTGTCCTCATTTCTATCATCTTCCTTAATGAGTCAATAAATTCCATTTTTTTTTTAAGAAGACCTGACAACGATTTTGCAATTTTTTCCCAATTTTCGATTGTTTTGCCACCTTTGTTAAGAAGCTCGGTCAATTGCTTGCCAAATTCCGCAAGTTCACCAAGGCCATAATCTTGGCTTGGCTTGCTTTCGCTTAATGGGAGGAGATACACTAGCACTACTGTGAAATGAAAAAGAATGTTACAAAATCCAATTAAAAATCATGCAAAAATAATGCCACGTACCAACAATAAGTAGATAAATTTGAATTGAGTTTGCCATGTCCAACTTGGTTCGCGGATCCTCTAGTAATAATAGTGCAACTTATTTTGGCTTTATTAAAAGTGCAGCGGAAGCCCATGCTTAATATATTTAGCTATGGCGAATTAAATTAAATTAATTAAAAAGTTTCTACTTTAATTTTATGCTTTAAAATTGCTCTATAAAATAGCGTATATTTCTAGCAAAATTCTGCTTATATAAAATAGAGACAATATTATTTAGAGTATTACGCACGCGTATTAAAATGGCGGCGGGAATATCTAGTTTTCGTATGAATTATACAAATATGTATATTTTTAAGAATATTAAGTAAATATTTTGGCTATTTGTGAATCATTTGAAAACGGCTATTTACTTGATCTATATGTTCTTAAAATTTGCAATTGTAAATCATATAATTGTAGTTGTAATTGAACTTTGTTGTAATATTTGTGAATTTTAGGCAGTAATTTAAATATATAAACGGGTGCAGTTTATATTCTCGTAAATGAAAATTCATTAAGCCTAATAAGTATGTAATGTTTATCTATAATTAAGACTTGATTTCTATTTTGTAAGTTCGAAATGAGATGCAAAAAGATGCATAAATTATATACTTGGCTCAATTCTTTTAATGTTTAGTTTAGGCTTTAGTTATATAACTGAAAGATTTTTTCGTAGAATGTATTGAAAGTCTAACTTATATACTCGTATACATATATATTATTTAAATTTAAAATGGACTAAGAGCGGGGATTTGAAAATAAATTGTTTAGTAAATGTAAGCATATTGATGAGCAATAGCATCTATAGTTTCAAAATAAAATTTTTTTAAATATATTATTAAATACAAATTATTTGTATGAAAAAAAATGTATAGAAAACTGTAATTTTTCCATCAAAATAAAAAAATTATAAAATAATAATATAATTTCAATATTTATTTAAAAAACACAATTTAACTTTAATTTGTAATTCTTCTAATTAAAATAAGAAACAACTTTTATACCATGACTTTTAAATAAAAATTGAAAATAAAGCTTATACAGTTTCTCAAAACTCTTATTTGCGATCCCTGGCTTTAACAATTGAAATCGATTCGCATTCGTGTTTCTCTATCATTTCATTCATTTCAAACATTTTACTCAACAACTCAATAATTAAAATTTTTTTTTTTATGTTAAATGGCTCTTAGCTTTAATGAAAATACGGCTGGAGCCCATACTTAATATATTTAGCTATGGCTTATGAGAATAAAAAAATAAAAAGTTACTAAAAACATTTGTTGCGCTCAAGCTCCATTGTAAAATTGCGTATATTTTTAACGAAAAACAGATTTCACACTTTAAGCATTCATCGGTTAGTATTAATATTATTTTAATTATTGTGCATGTTTATTAAAGAGAAAGAGAGAGTGTTATATTTTTTAATAGTATTGGAAAATATTTAAAATTGCAGATAAGTAATTAAAAAGGATCTAATTTCTCTTTTTTACTTTATCTAAATGTCAACATATATTATTGTGAGTAAAATTATCGTTGTATTGAATTTTAGGCAGAAAATAAAATATTTGTACATATGAGGGGTGCAGTTTTACATCCTCGTCATTGAGTTGAGGATCTTTTTTATTGGTGAAAATATTGTGCTACTTTTGCAGTGGTCACACGTTATGTTGGCCAAGACATTTCACCATAGCATGAATAAATATGCCCACTGGCCAAACGAACGTGCTCAAAGAGAGCCAGCTGCTTGAGAAGAGAGAAAGAGAGAGAGAGTGACGAAGAGAGAGAGATAAGTGTAAACATATACTCATAAAAATGGCCATTGTATTGTTACTGCTAACTAAAACAATGGAAAAAAAGAGTCGAAAGAGTACAATATGCAGATGTATCTGTATCTGTAAATGTATCTGTATCTGTAGCTGTGAGAGAGTCGTGTGAGTTGGATTACATGCCTCTGCTCGCCTCTCCCAGCGATCAGTCTTTGCCTCTTTTGTTTGCAATGGAATTTCTTTCTTTTCATAAACATGTTTCGAGCGCACATTCAACATTGTTGTTGTTGTTGTTCTTATTGTTGTTGTAATTGTTGTTGTGGGCTTATTACAGCATTTATGAGGCAGGCGGCTTGGACAGCATTTGTTGAAGGAGCGCGCGCTCAACCGCACACATACGAGTTCGAGTATAAGCCAAAGTGGCATGAAACAAGTTCAGCGTTTCTGCTGCCGACTGCTCTGCCTCTGCCTCTGCTTCTGCCTCTGCTTGTGCTTCAGTCTCTGGCTTTGGCTTCTTGAATGACTGCGACGCAGGAATGCAGTGTTGTAAATAGCTGCTGCAACGGCGACGTCAACATTGTTGTCTTTGGCTTTGGACGACGCGGAATCAGAGCAAGTCACACACAGCCAGAAGAGTCTGCCAAGGCAGCGCAGATCGCGACAACGATCAGAGCTTCACTGAAAGCAGAGCCAAAGCCAGAGCAAAAGTCCAAGCCATGGCCAAGAGAACGGCGGCAACGGCAACGGCAGCGGCAGCAGCAATGAAAATTGCTGAGAGCGCCCCGAGGGCTTCCACTTGGACTTGGACTGGACCTGGATCTGGATCTGACCAGGTCTTGAGTACGGGCCTTTTGCTGTTTCCAACAACATTGACCACGATCGATAAAACTTACACATACACTTATACACTCACACACACACACACACACTCATGAATACTCACATGCTAGTCACTGTTTATGTTTATGAATTGTATTGCAGATTTTCACATCGGGAACGAGTACGGCATTATGCGTTTATCTTAGAGGGTTAATATATTTTTCTTCTAGATTCCGGCATTGCGGCCTTGGTAATTAAATCGCAAGAAACTGATAATGATACGACACGGGCGTATTCGGGCAACAGCAAAAGGGTTTATTCACTCCACACTCACTCACAATTACAGACCCCAAATATGCCTCTAGGAAATTATTCATGATAACAGAGATTGCATTGATTGATTGTGTGTGCGCGCCTTGGCCAGCTCTCAACTTGGCCAACTTGGCCAACTCCATCGACTCGATCGACTCCATTGGGTTCCACTGTTGCCCTGTCGGTAGCCAGCTCTGGAGCTTGAGTTATTTGAGCTATTAAATGTCTGTGATTTGCTCATAAGTTACTGTATGCGATCTTCAGATCAATTGTTGCTTCCACATGTGTCTGTGCCCCCGTGGTTATTGTGCTCACTACTCACTGCGCCTCCGAATACTATTTATGAATACTGAACAAAGGCATTGCTGGAATTCAATACTATTTAGGATCTTTGCATTTACAATTAATTTCTCTTTGAAAATTCTATATTATAATTAATAGAAGCAGGTTTTTAGAACTTATAATCAGTGACTGAAAATAACTGTTATTGAGTAAATTTAGTCAAAAAACAAAAAATATTAAAAAAAATGTATTTTTAAAAATCTAAATCAAATATTGTAAAATTTATTATAATTTTAAAATAAATAATAATAATACAAAATAGTTATAAAATAATTGTAATGCCAATCATAGGATTAAATCAACTATATTATGTTGTGACTAGTCCCATAATCATAAGTTCCTTACAACTTATAGCACTAGGATGTTGAATAAATAAATATTATATAAAAAAATCATAAACGGTGGCTCACAGCTTAAAGTATGCACCCTTATTTTTGCTAGTATTTTTTAAAATGTTTTCAAAACTGCAAAAAGGGCACTTTTTGCATGAAAATGAGGAAAAATGGGTTAAAATGGTCATTTTTAGGATTTTCAAAAAATTATAAAAAATACTAGCAAAAATATTTTTGAAAATAAGCTGTGAGCCATTGTATAAGAACAAATTCGATTTGTGTTTAAAATACATCAGCTTGTTTTTAATACCAGTATGTCTGCAAACAGCCAACAAAATTATATTTAAGAATTAAAGAAATATAATTACAAAAAATGGTTAAAAGTAATTTTTAATTAGTTCAACAAAAATAAAAAGTGAATTTAATTTTTATTAAAACAGTCTTTAATATCAAAATTGATTTCTATTTTTAAATCACAGGTAATTATTAAAAGTGAATTTTTTAGTTATTCCACTTACAAGTTTCGGTCATTGCTTTAAATGCATTTTTTAAAAAATTCGTAAACTTATTAGACATGTGTGCAAGTGTGACGAAATGTGTAATTAGCTTGTTATTGTTTGGAGTTCACTTTACAATGACTTAGACTATGACTATAAAATACATAGTTGCTTTAATTAACTAAGAGACTAGTTTGCTGAGACCCAGACAAACGGACTCAGCTCGTTGTCCTGATTGAGGCAATACATAAATGAGGTCGGAAGGCCACTTTTAAAGCGTCACGAATTGCGACAGCACACTTGCAAATTCCAACTGCCTGGATACTGAGGTGCTCATGTGCATTTTTCTTTTAATACTTTCAACAATTTTTGTTAAACGAATACTCTTATTCTTATTGGACAAGTAATTAGCTAAGGCTCAGAGACAACAGGCTCATAAAAAATGTATGGGACTTTAAATTACAAAAACTATTGGCGGAAGCTACGAGTAATAACTATTTAAAGCTGTACCTGTAAGCTGTAAGCTTTAAATATCTATATTTATATTTAATATTTATTTTGATTCAAATTGGTAGGCAAGTTTTTAAAGATATTAAAATAAATATAATATTAAAGGACTAATCCTATGATTTCCAAGTATGCTTAAAATTATGATTATGTCTATTTAATTTCTTGTGTATTTATTTTTATTTTATTAAAAAATTGTGTGTTTTGTTTAAAACAGTTTTTTGCTACATTTAGTGGCAATTTAATGTAGCTTAACACAATTTTATTTGTATAGATTCATATACTCTGACTTTTAACCCTCATTTCTTCTTATTAGTTCTCTTCTTCCTTTAAATTACGTTAATTGGTGTCAAGTTCCAATGCGTTTGGTGCCTGCAAAAGGTTTTATGCCATTTGACCTTGTTATGCTTTGAGTTTTATTTTTGCATGCTCGAGTCTCCAACGTTTATTGGGCAGGGCATAAATATAAACATAAACCCAGTCGAAGGCACTAATTTGTGAGCGTTTAGCAACGGATTCCCCTGCAAGTCAGTTGTCAATATGTTGATTATACAATATAAAGTAGACAGGGCCCAGTGTGTAACTGTCATTGGCAACTCATTTGTATATACTTATAAATTGTTTGCGGAAACCGAAACCCTAAAAATATGCAGTATTTTTTTTCATTTTACTCGTTGTTTGGAAAACGTTTTTGGCCTCATTTCAGCTGGAAGTTGAACAACCGGAATAAGGTTTGAAGGGGAAAGCGGAGGGCGGAGCTGAGGGAAAGATACAAGCCAATATTGGCACAAATGTCTGAGCGTGCTTTCAATACATTGGTGGCGACAAACGTCGCCCATTTTGAGCTATCGATCAAACAGACGCACCGCGAAATTGTCCTCCAGCGGCGTCTCAGTGCGAGGATCCTTCAGCTGTGACACTGTCGTCCCCTCGGGGAGACGCCACTGACTGTTGAATGCATTGCAAATCGTCTGCAGTCCAAATGTTAACATTATGCTGTGGAATTTCCGACTGGGCACGTCATGGCACCAAACACATTAAAAGCACACTAAACTATATACTTATGCATATAAACACACCCCGTACACCTTTTCCATACACCGTATGCCGCCTGGTTGCCAACCATGTCATGTTGGAAGGATTGTGTTGAAAAACCGAGTCTATAAAAGCTTTGACTTCGTAACGCAGCCGTTTCAGTTAAACTTCAACGCGTCTCAACGTCCTGTCGTCTGGTCGATTTGCCGCTTTGTCGTCTGTTGTCTGTCGTTCTGTCGCGTTCGCATCCTGAGGTTGACTCAAAGAAACAATTAAAGCATAACCGCAAAGCGGAAGGAAGTGCATACCACAAGTGCTTTCCCTACTTAACGTTGCATGCCTGTCGAAATTGCTGAACACAATCGCAACAAAGTTTTCAAGACTCGCCTTCTGTTTTTGCTTCAAGACCTAGTTGTTGTTCTTGTTGTTTTTGCTGTGCTTCCTTGTAACCCTATGTTGGCCTCCTCGCCACCGTTTGTGTAAAATGAAAACTGAAAATTTCTTCAAGTACAGCGCCCCTTTGTACAACTTGAAAAGTACTCGCGCTCATTCACAAACCCAACCGCAGAGTGTCGGCAACAGCAACAGCAACATCAACGGCAACCTAAACAATTTGACATCGTTGCTGACAAGCGAGAATTTGCGTAATCTGACGCAAAACCGCGGATCCGGTTATTCCGATAGGGAGAGCATCTGCAGCGTCAGCAGCGCCGCGGGCAGGATTAAACGCCGATCAAGGTAATGACAGAACATATTCATACTAACAATGCTGTACGAGTATGCCATACGGGTATGCCAACTTGGAAGTCTAATTAATTACAGCATCGGATTTTCAAATATGTCAAACAGAAGGTTAGGAACGTATTAACTTTTGAATAAATTAAATAAATGCATTCCTTTAGGAAAGTTTAATGGCAAAGCCCGAAAAAAAAAATTTCAAAATTGAATTATTTTTACAAAGCAAATAATTTCCTATAATCAAATAAGGAATTTGAGTTAAACAAAACAAGCTTTTGATTTTGGTTTTAATTTAAGCGTTGAATTATTATAGGTGTTAAAAAGCAAAATTTTTAAAATTATAATTAAACTAATTTTTTTTTTTCTGATTTTATTATACAATTTTACTAAATATTTCTATTGCTTCGTATTTGTATTACAAGCTATTCAAATATCATAAGCGTATTTAACAAATTAATTTAATACTATTGTTTTATTTGTGAATATTTTCTTGGTGTTGCAAGTGAACTATAAATATGAATATTTCATTTCAATTCTTAAAATGAACATTAATTGAAAAAACAAAAATGCTGACTGGACTATACCCTGTGTTCTAAATCAATGAAATTTCCTATTTTTTCTACCTCATTTGATCATTTGTTCAAAGGATAATAAAATTTTAAACTTTTAGTGCCCTTCTTAAAATGAGATAAAAAGTTAGTCCTCCAGAATTTTACATATCAAATTTTGTGACGAACGATACAAAATGGAATGATCAATTATTCTTCAAATAAATTATGAAGAATCAGGACCATTGTGCCAAATGCCAAGCTTTTTTTGAAAATAATTTATATTCTAAATTCAATATCGTTCGTCACAAAATTTAAATTATTTTCGACACTAGATTTTAAGCAATTACTTTAAAAAATAGAAGCAGCAATGAGTCTTTCAATGTATTATAACCTAATTAAAAAATATAGATTTAGCAACCCCCACAAAAACGAAACTAAAGAAGGAATAAACTATGGGAGCTTACTGAACCATGACGCATGTACACAACTATATGTTCGTATGTGTGCTCGTATACGTTAGCAGGGTTAAAGGACTGAACACATTTGTATTTTGGCCAAATTGTTGTCCCGGCAACCGGCATTTGTCACCCCAAATGAAAAGGCAGCCTCAGTTTCAGTGTCTGACCAACTCGTGTACGACGAGTAGACACATTATTGTTCTTTAGCTGGAAAATAAAAAGTATAATATGTAGGATGTGATCTTAAATGGATGTAAAGTGCTAAACTCTCGCGTCTTTCTATACACAACTTTAGGAACTTCTCGATGAAGTCCTCGAAGGGCATCAGCAAGAAGAGCAAGACCATGGATTATACCAATTATGCGTATAATGAGGCGGTGGGTCGCCTCAAGGTAATGCTGGCCGACAATTCGTACGTGGCCACGCCCAAAATGGTCGGCAGTTCCAACGCCTATCTGCGAAACTTCAACGAGGACTCAGGCGATAATTTCTCGGATCATTTATCGGTAGATAAATGCTGAAAACGCTGATAAATTAATTGACTTGCTAAAGGTTCGTTTAACACTCTCATAGGTCATCGACAGACCCGTCTTCTCGGACATTTCCAAGTATCTGTCGCCCAGTCAGAAGTCACGGATGAGCACGTACCGTCCAAAGAAGAGCTATACGTCTGGCTATCTCTCCGCCTCGAAGGAGAATCTAGCCAGCAACCCAACTCTCTATCCCAGCAGTGTGCCGGTGGCAACGATTCCCACGGACAGCGTTCAGGCTCCGGTCGAGATCTTTAATTTTATTGAGAAGCAAGAGGATTACATTGAACAGCTGGAGAAGGAGTCCAAGTACTGTCGCAACGAGCTAACCAATTTCTGGGCAAGGTGGGCAAGGTCAAGGATGTGATCAACGAGAACGAACATCTAACGGAGAATGCACGCAGTGAGCTGGCGGCCCAGGGAAGTGGCACGTCCAAGCCATTGTCACAGCCGACAGCAATTACCACCAACAGCCACCACCACCAGTCCCTCCTCGGATAGCGATGAGCACTTGCTCTATGCCGGTCGCAAGACTCCAGGCACACCACGTAAGGGCAATTTGAAGGTGCAATCCCCACGCTATGCCAGTGCACCGAACATTGTCTACGAGGCACGTATCAGCGAACTGGAGGCCGAGCTAATGCAGGCCACCATCGATCTGAAACGCGTCAGAACCGAAAATGAGGAGCTCAAACGAAAGTTGGTCCACACGGATCCCCTCAGTGCTGTCGCCACCTTGGGCAGCACCAACTGCGAGACGCATCGCAAGCAATTGGAAATCATGCAGCAGGATAAATCAGCTCTGGAGGAGTCTGTGCGTCAACTGCAACGCATGCTGGACGAGGCCAAGTCCCAGTCCCATCAACACAACGCCAGCTCCAAGCGTTACATTAGCGATCTCGTTCAAATGGAACGTTCCCAGGCAGAGGTAAGATCACTCTCTATAATATTTACTTGAATGCCCTTTTTTCAATGTCTAAAAAAGGTGTTTTCTAACTATTGAAAAGATTTTTAACTTAAAATGTGTAAAAACTTATGTCAAAATTGAACTACATCTTAGATACACTTTATATGTACATTGAAGAAACGCCCTTAGTTTATTGTTGCAAGTGTTACATGGATTTTTGTATAGATTAATGCCCTATTTACAATTTTAGATTATATTGATCAAAGTTTAAGCTCTTGTACAGATCTTCATTCCCCAAAAATGTGCTATGTATTCAGAATTTAAATTATATCAAATTTTTTATTGGTACATATGTTAAATTTGATCATTTTGGCACATATTATCAGCGAAATTGAGATGTTGATGAAGATGATCTTCTAAAACAGGCGTAGGCAGCCAATTTGTTCAAGTGAGCTCTGCAACAACATCAGCAGAGTTATCAATTTCTTGGGTTCAGTGTCTCTACTCGAAACAAAGCATTTGCTGTGTTTTTTTGATATTATTTATCAGGCCTGTTCCGGTTTTCACTTTCGGTAAGATTTTGCGGAAGTGAATTTCTTTAACATGCTCTAATATCATTTCGGCGAAGCTCTACGGATTTATTTCACTTTGAGCTGATGAGTTTAAGTCCGATAAAGTGAAAAACGAGAATTTTTAAACACTTAGCCTAAATGGAAAGTGAATAAATGTATTTCACAAAATGCTATAAAATAAATAGTGAAAACCGGAACAGGCCTGTATATGTATTTTTTAGTTGGATTTAAAACAAATCAATATGTATAGGACACAAAATAATATAATAATATGTATTTAAATAACATGAAACCTTAAAAAATTCAACACAAGCTCCATTGGGGCGTCTCCATAATTCTTTATAAATTTTATAAGCTGGTTAAGATATTACATAAACTCAATAACTAACCATTCCAGCTGGAGGTTCGTCATCTTCGGGATGAGCTGGACAGGCAGCACGAGCGAGTGCGCGAACTGCAACACGAGATGGCCCGACGGTTGGCCGACGAGCGAGCGAATGCCGAGAGGCGGTACAATAGTCAGGTGGATCAGCTGGGCGGGGATCTGAGCAGCCAGTGGGAGCAGGTGGCGAAACTGCAGTTGGAGCTGGAGCGCCAGAAGCGCTACGAAACGGATCTGAAACGCGATATGGCCAATCGCAATTCTCAAATCGAGGAGCTGAAAATGGAATTGCGCGCCAATCGAACCACTTTTCTGGCAGACATGGCCCAGATCAACGCTGAGAAGCAATCGCTGGAACAGGAGATCACCTCGTTGCGTCTGCAGTTGGATCGGGCAGCACGCGAGACCAAAACGGAGGCAGCTCGTCTAAATGCGGAGATCAATTCGCTGCGTCAGCGTCTGGATCGAGGGGATGCCGATCTGCTGCACTCGAAGCGAGAGGTTCTGCGCTTGAACGATGAGATTGCAAATCTAGAGAAGGAGGTATTTACTTTTGAACTCTTTGTCATAATTTATGACTGTAATGTTGTATGTATTTTTGCATTTTCAGCTTGCCTATGGGGAGCTGAAGAATGAAATACGACCCACCAAAAAGGACCTGGATAAAAGAATGACGGAAATGCAGGACAAACATGGTATGTCCTCATCAGTCAAATTCTTCTATTATTCTAAAGCACACACTTTTTAGAAACTTATGCTTCAAATTATGCAACTTTCTTTCACTTCTTTCACTTTCTATCTTTCACTTTCTATGAACTCTGGTTAAGCTATTGATTTTCATATTGTGTGCATGTCCAAAAACTGTCTAACTTGATATATAAATTGTTTGAATATTCTGCAACTAAATCTGAGAAATTCGTCGAATTCGATTTACAAGTAATGCGTCAATAGTTTATCCATGAGTTTGTCCTTTCCATAAATGATATTTTTGTACTCACACCTGTATCCATTAATAATCCTCAACTCCTTTTTGTCTGTCTGTCTACTTTTTGTAGCGGAAACGGTGAATGAGCTCGAAGAAATGATAACGTCTCAGAAGCAACTCATGGATAAACTGACGAATGAGTGTAAAACGTTGACCGGCAAATTAGAGGATACAAGCTATAAGCACAAGTAATTATCTAGATTTTTAGCATAAGCCATAAAACTGCAACTGATTACATATACATAACTCGGGAAACATTAATCCCTTTAAGCTGAAAATCATTTCAAATCATTGTCAGAGATGACTTTTGAGAGTTTTCTTAAATAATTCGATTAAATTAAAAGAAAAGAATTTTTTGGCAGATTTATCTAAAATTTTAAGCTTTTCCTATAAACTAAGTACTAAACGGAGCGCAATATGAAATTCATGGCCAAATCAAAGAATGTACAACACATTTGGTCCACACGCAGTGCAATTAGCTATATTACTTTTGAGATTTGCACAAACCACAAATTGAACCAGAGCTTGACACTGGATTAACACGCTGTCCTTCTTCAAACTTCTTTCGTGCTGCCTGCCCTGAATGCGACACTGTGCAAATTGTTATACCTAACGTGTATGTAGAACCACTGTGCGATTATGCGATGTCAAACAGAACAGCAACATCAACCGCAGCAACATCTGCCACGTCATCAACAACAACAATAAGCGCAATGCCAATGATAACAACTGCAACACCAGTAGTAATAACAACAACACCAGCAACAGCAACATCAGCAACAACAACAATTGCAAGCGAAAACGTAAACGCGTACACTTTGCCGCCTGAATTGAAAATACTAGATGATATTAGGCCCATGGTTGAGTCTGATGCTGTTGTTGTTGATAATTATGATGATGATGTTGTCGACAATGGAGATGAGATACTTAAGAACATCATCAAAAGCAATGAGCGTTTGTCCCAGGAATTGGCCAAAATGCCGCCATTGCCAAAGCTCACAAGTTACAAAAAGCACAGATCGCTCAACACTAACAACAACAGCAGCAGCAACAGATCAGAGACAACAGCAACAAGCACAACAGCAACAACAGCAATGGGTGCCAAGCCGAAATGTTTTTGTCCAAGTTTCATGAGGCACAAGCACGAGCATGAACACGTCTATGCAACGCCAGCAATGCGACACCGCAGTGAAATTAGCGCAACATGTTGTGGTAACAGCAGCAACAACAGCAACAGCAACAGTCGCTGTCGCAGCGGGAAGTTAGCGCGTACACAAACCACAAGCAATAGCAAGAGCATGCATTGTCACGCGCATGAAATCACCATAGACACACACCACGAACACCGACAACAGCAACAACAGCAACACCAGCAATATCGCACTGCACCAGCAACCACGGCAGCGACAACCTGCTGTCATCCATACAAAACGGAGCTGTTGCCTTGGCTGCAACAGCATCTGGTTTTGAATCAGACCATCAGCAGTGCCAATAGCTGTCAGCCCCCATGTCAAACATCGCATTTGACGGTGGATGCTGACACAGCAGCAACAGCAACGGCAACAGTCACACCAACATCGACGACAACAGCAACAGCAACAGCAACATGCAAGGGTCGTAACAGCAATGCTCTGAGCGCCAGCATTAAGCCGAAGCATTACTTTGAGCAACTGTTGCAACGCGATGGCTGCCACAGGAAGCCACGCCCCCCAGTCAAAGTCGATGTCAATGTGCGCCTCGTGCCCAAACAGTCCAAGCCAAAAGTCAGTGTATTGAACGAAACATTTGTCAAAGAATTGGATGAAATGGCCCATGCCCTAAATGAGACTTTTGTGAAGGACAAATCTCCCGAATTGGCGGAAATTGATGAGCAGCTGGCGCAGTTCGAGAATGCGGTTGTTGATGACGATGGCCAGGAGCAGGCGACCAAACTTTGATAATGTTAATATCCCAAGCTAAACAAACACAATATTTAGACAACACCAACCAAAAATAACTTGCAAACTTCGTAGAAAATATAAAAAAATTTAATTCGTTTCTTTCAGAATTAGAAGCTATCAAAATGAGATGAGATTCAGAAAAAATGAGAATTAAAAAAAAATTATTCATGCACCTATTATTTTAATAGAAAAATAATGTAAAAAAACTGTGACATAACTAAAATTTATTGACAAAAGTAAATTTCTTGAAGATATAATAACATATGATCACATAAGTATCTTTAACAAAAAAGGGAGAAAATTGCTAAAGTAACCTTTTAAAGGGATACAAATTTAAAAGAATAGTTAAATATTACTTTTAACAAATAGTTTAAGTGTTCAGCTCTATTTTATTGATTTTATTTAGTTTATTTTATTTGATCTATATTTTTTAAATATTTTTAATTCAACTGTTGCGAATAGGAGACTTATCATTATCTTAAAACATTATCTTAATTGCATTTACAATAATTTTTTTTTCATTTGCTAATTTATTGTTGATTTTCCCAGTGAAGATAAGCAACAACTACGTGCTACCAATGAACAGCTAATGGCGCGTCTTAGGCAAATTTGGTCGAAATACAAGTCACAATTAGTTAACAATGGCAATAGCGTTAATGAACTTAGCTCTGAGGAGACAACGGCAAACGATGAACGCATTTTCTCACCCATAAAGCACAACTTAGAGCCCTTACAGGTAATTGTTAATTGAGAATTTGTATTTGACTAATCTGTATTTTTCTCTTTCTATTCCCATCTCTCTCTCTCTCTCTCTCTCTCTCTCTCTCTCTCTCTTTCTCTCTTAATCTGTATTTTTCTGTATCTGTCTCATATACAATTTTTTAATACATAAAAACACAGAGAGGAAATATCTGCTTTACAATCGAATCTAGAATATTTGTCTAATCGCATGTTAAGCAATGAAGAGCATATGAGTAAATTAGATACCACACCACATGATTATACTAGCTTAGGCGCCGGCAAAGGTAATTTTTGAACAGCAGTCAGTCAACAGATACATACAATTAAACTCGTACACTGTCAAACACAATCAATGATTGCAGCCACAGCTTCAAGTGACTTGGCTGCAACAACAGCTTAGTTAATCAGTCACAAATACATATACATATATATAAATAAATATATATTTACACTTGATCCTTGCATTGAATTGGCTTGCAACACTAATCAAAATTTTTGTGACTACAGCCGCATACGATTACCAGCCGTCCACATATGGCACAACAATTGAACCAATACAAAGCACCCCACAACTACACAACAACGTTGACGACGACTACAGCAAGCCAAGCAGCTCCTATGGCTACGATGCAACACCAACAGCCACAGCAACAGCAACACCAGCAGCAGCAACATCATCATCAGCAGCAGCAGATATCAACGGAGGCAACAGCAACACAATTGCTGGCGCAACTGCAGCAGCGCGCAAGAGCAGCATCAGCAATGGCAGCGCCAAACTCCTGTCCGACAGCAACCACAGTTATGGACTCAACGATAACGATGACGAAAATCTCAAGGACAACCTTGGCATGGGCGAAAAGCAGCAGCAGCAACAGCAACAGCAACAGCAACAGCAGCAACAACATCAGCAGCAGGATCTGGAGCAACAACGGGAACGACAACGTGAACGTGAACGCGAGGAACGAGATCGGGAGCTACAACAGCTGCGTGAGCAACGTGAGAAGCGTGAACGAGAGCGTGAACAAACCGAGCAACAGCTCAGTCGACGCTACAGCAATTCTGAGCAGCAGCCGCAGCAACAGCAACCGCAGCAGCAGCAACCACAGCAACAACAACAGCCACAGCAACAGCCACAGCAACAACTTGGTGATGGCAGCATCTCAAATGCCGGCAGTGCCAATCTGGCTGCCTACAACACCGACTACAGTGCCTACGATCAGCAACAGTACGATGCGAGTGCCTATGATCCCAGTGCCTATGCCCAGCAACCCTACGATGCCCAGCAATATGGCTACGATGCCAATGCCGGCTATGACTACAGCGCCGCGGACTATGCACAGTCCGGATACCAATATGATGCCCCGCCAGAAGCAACCACAGCCCAGCAGCAGCAGCCACAGTATCCATCAGCAGCAGCAGCAGGAGGAGCTGGAGGAGCCGCTGCTGATTACAGCCGATCGTCACCACCGACGACGACGCCGGCAATTGCAACATCCCCGACATCAGCAACAGCAGCAACAGTCGGTGGTGCAGTCTCCGGCACTCCAGCAACGGGCCGCACACAATCGCGCCCGAGCAGCGGAACTGTGGGGCCAGCAGCTGCATCTGGAGTCCTCGGCAGCAGCGGCAGCAGCAGCAGCAGATCCGCGCTGCCACAACAGTCTGCCGCGCCAGCCGCCGGCAAGAAGTAGCTGGAGTCCAGAGTTGAACGAATGCACGCCAATTGATCCGCTGCAATTGGAGTTCAGTATAAGCAGTCCCAGTCTTATGCGCTCCACAGACACCTCCAATCCCGAAGATGAATCCTGCGCCGACCTAAGTGAAACCTTTGTGCTGCACGCAGCCGACTCCGATGCCAGTTTATCGCCAGCACACACCACAATTGTCACCGTGCGTCGGTCGAGTGCTCCAGCAGTGGTGCAACAACAACAGCAGCAGGAACATCAGGAGCAGGAGGGGGATCTTACTGATATAGTCAATGCAACAGTGATCATTGAGCGTGACTATCGTGCATTGTAGTTGTCAGCACAAGTTTTCCAACATACTCCATTAGGGAGACTTCCATCATAATTCCACCCATAAACTCATATGTTTCGGATTGGCTTTAGCAAATCATCAATATTTGATATTAATATTTGTAATTAAATTAAAATCAACTGCAATGATATAAACTAAACTAATTAAATCTGTTGTTTCAATTACAATATTCAATTTATCAACAATTTTATTTAACTCACAAGAAATGATAACGTCGATATTTATAAGAGCTCAAAGTATTCAAAAAAAGTACAGAATTGGAAAGCAATCGATAGTGAACTGACTGACTGAGAATCATTGTGTAGGCCAAACGGTTAAGTCTAGAAAGCTGAAATTCTCACACAACTGAGAGAGCTGAGGCAATATTATCATGCAATAAGACGGCGTTTTGCGAAATTCAAATTGTAATTAATTACGCAGAATTAATTCAAAATTCTAATAACAGGAAGTAATTGCTTGTTAAAATATTTTTAGTATTGAAAAATTTGTAAGAGCTCAAGACATTTGAAAAACAGTGTATGAGTAAGTATGAAAATAACATAAGGCAACCGCCAGGTTTTAGCTTTTACCAAACTCACTTTTCTGATGCACACATAAGTTTTTCTATAGAGATTGACACTTTTATAGGTCAATTTGGCTATGAGATATTGTTGGCATTCACAAATCAACCGAGAAAAATATAAAAATCATATATAAATATATTTATTTTTGGTAACACCAAAAATAGATTCAATGACAAGTCAAACAGATTTTTATATCAATTAGTTAATGTACAAATAGATATGTGTGTCTTTTGTAATAAATAATATGTTGCTTTTTACATAGTTGTATCGAATATTAAGGTATCAAAAATTAATATTGATTAAAATTATAATATTTGCAAAAAAGTGAGAAGGTCGTGACATTTTTGGTGTGATAAATAATGTTCCATTTAGATTATAGATTGTAAATGACTTTTGTTTGATTACTTGATTCTTTATTGCTTCTATATCGTGTGTACTTTCAATGTCAAGTGCCAAGTTAGAGGTCACAATACAACTCGGCAAACAATCCATAAACATAAACGTTAAAACTAATAAAAACTTGGAGGGATATTGTAACAGCAAACGACTTAATCCCATGCAAAGCTGTCAAAACAACTCAACCAAACTGTTGGCTAAAACTGACTGGAGACTGACAGCTCAACAAATTGACGGTGGCACGCACTTTAGCCGTCACTAGTCAGAAGCTCATAATAACTGGTAATACTTTAAATATATACAAATACACATTCGCAAGACTATTTTGACTTTAAGTTGGATCTACGGACGGTGAAGAAAAGCAACCAACTATTTAATGCAAGAATTAAGAATTTCTAAATTGGTTGTTTAGCTATAAAAATTAAACTATTATCTATTCTGTCTTAAGGAATTTGGACATAGGCGGTAGCTATGAGTCGCTTGTTATTCCATTTCCAGACATGCGACACAATTTGCAACTTGGCGTTGCCTAGCTGGATTTCGCAAGGCTCCTTTTCGGGAGTGACCAAAAAGCACACCGTATGCAGACTCATATCCAGCTCGGGCGAAACGCCCACCAAAAATCCACCATATGGCTTTTGTATGCCAAACAAACTGAAGCGTAGCGACAGCGCAAATTGATTATGCTACAAATAAAAATGTTTTGCAATTAGAACTTATGGTAATAAGATTTACTCAATTTACATACCCTGCCCGTGTCGGCGCGTTTCAACCAGCCCTTGTAGTCGACGTGACCCTGTTGCTCCTGCTCGGCGAAGTACAACCAATTGTGGAGACCAAGCACGGAATGTTCCCGAAGTTCCGCCAGGAAAACGTGCTCAAAACTGGAGCTGCCCACTATACCTTTTCCTCGAGAATAAGGTGTGAACCAAAGATCCTTAAGTAATTTCAGCTGTTCATCGTAGTCGTCACTGACAACTTCTACATAGAATCAAAAGTGTCAAATAAATTGTTAATAATACAATATTTAAAAATAAAAACTCCTTTACGAGGTAATAATCTAGTGACGGACACATTTTCATGCCCTAAAATTTCTGATATTCAATTTTCTGATGTACTACATTAAATTTATGCATATAAATTATTTTTAAAAAATGTTTCGCATTTGGCAAGAAAGTTATTTAGAAGTAATATCTTGCCGAAATTATTTTTGATAGATCTGTGTCAGATCTCCCAAATGTCATATATACACCTTTTTAACGAAATAAAGAACATATCCGTAGTCTTTTGACGTTTGAAAACTGAGTTGGTATCAATCTTAGCGGGCGTTAGAGATTTCCCGCTAAACTAAAAAAGTCGTAAAACAAAATTTTCTAGATTTATAATAGGAAATAAGTCCACATTTAGACATTTAAGCTATCTTAACGTTTTGATACAAACAAATAAACTTTTCATCTCATTTGGCGACCACAAAAATTTTAAAATTAAAATTATCTTTTGAATCTTTAGTCGGATTTTATAAATCGCGATAACAATCGACGCGTATTTTTGATTAGAATAATTGAAAATAATTATAAATTCATTAAGTTTTATTATAAATTTACAAAACTCGCGTTTCGCAATTTTCGTGACGCTTTCGTCACTAGCGTCGACACAGTGATTAAAATTAATAAGTTATAAGAATTAGTGCAAATAATTTATTATTATTAATTTTTTTTTTAAAAATAATATTTTTTTTACAAATCTGCTACCAATTAACAGAAAATATAAAAAGCTAGCTAAATTATCAGGCTATTTATCTAACCAGATTAGGACCGTGTAACAAACACAGAAGCGCTCGCTTGTTATCTATTTAAAACTCTTACGTTATCTCATAACTTATCTAGAAAGCCGACAAATATAATCATCAAAATGTATAGATGTAAATGTAAATATTAATATATTGCTAATTGCCAATTAGTATTGATTATAAGCCAAATAAAGTCAGACTATGTCGAGAAATCACATTGATAAAACTTATTTTTGAACCGAATCTAATCACAGAAAAAAAGTAGATTAAGGGGTATCTCAAGTGCTTACCCTTTCTCACGAGAAAGCGCATAGTGAGTTTCATGACGCGAGTGTTCATCACAGCCCGCAGAAAGTCCAGTTGCTCCTGTTCATGATCGGGCGTTATCTGTTCTGTCACGCCCACATCTAGCTCGTAGTTGTTGAAGAGGCGCTGCAAGAGAGCCGTTGTGGAGTTGCCATTTTTGGCGAGCAGATCGTTGTGCAGCTCAAAGAGACTATTTTGGTGTTTGGGATCACATTGAAAAAGTTTGAAATATTTCAAATTATGAATGTTGTTGTTGTTGTACTTACGGTTGTGATGCTCGATCATCGCGTGCACTTGAACTTGTTTTACCCTGCAAATTCACCTTGAAGAGATACTCACTGGGCGCGGATTCCTCGGCGAAGAGCGCCTGGGATAATGACAGAACATCGTCTGGCGTTTTGGGCAGTGGCTTGCTGTGGAAATACTCTGCAAAAGTAACAACGCGTTGTTGCTTAGCTTGGCCGAGAGAAAGAGTGAAGGTTAATCAGCGCTTACACACCATAAAAATGCCAGCTCAAAATGCCAATGGTGACCAGCAGCGCGATGATTACAAATCTTTTAACCTTTTGACATTTCTCGCTGTCACATTTGTTGTTGTTGTTGCTGTTGATGTTGCTCGATTGGTGCTGTTGCTGCTCTAGGTCCATTATTATCTAATTACATTTGTTTTTCTTGTCTTCTTTGTTGTGATTGCTCTCAGTACATCTGGGTTTTTATCTTGCTTATCCAACGCGCCAAAGCCAACTGTCAAAACGGCGACCACTGAGAGAGTCTGATACACTGCGCTTCAGTTGCGATCTGGCTCTCGCGCTGAATATGACTAAAATTTGGATACTGCTCGCTCCCATTTCTGATACCCAATCTGTTACTCTCTCCCTCTCACTCTGTCTTTGTCTATCTCTTTGGGATTCAGCTCAGCGCTGCTCTCACTCTCTGGGGAGCATCCATCTGTCACTTTTGTGTTTTGTTCATTTCATTTGCAGTCTGTTTCAGGTTTTCGGTCTCCGCTTTAGTGTTGTGTGTCGTTTGTTGCGCGTGCATATAATATTATAATATTTCCAGCAAAGTGCATCACTAACAATAACAAATAACAGGTGGTAAGTTGCCCATAACCGATATAACACCCCATAATGTTTGAGCTTATTTTGAATTTGTTTTGTTTTTATTTGCCATACGAAATACAAAATTCCTGCTATCCAGTGGCACTTGTAGCGACTGGATGAGTGAAGTGCAAACAATAATTCAAGCACAATAAATAATAATAGAATAATGTTTATCTTTGCATACGAGTATGTATAATAATTCCGGACTCTCAACGAGCGTATGGAAACGCAATTTACATATTTATTTAGAGAACAAAACTAAATTCATTCATACAATTAGAAAACTCTATAAAGTTTTTTTGTTGGTTTTGGTTTAAAGAATTTTGATTAGTATTTGGGTCTCGACCAAGTTATAATGACCACCAATTTTGGCATAAACAATTGGCTCCATAAACCAAAACCCAAGGAAACGATGACGTGACAAAAGTTTGATGTGCGTATCAAAAAATATTACAATAATCTTTGTTTGCCTACTGAATTATTCAGACAATTTCATAACAGATTCCTATGAATGTTAATTAAATTAGACGAATAATTATCAATAACGAAAGCATTAATTTTTTTCACGATTATTAATTACTGAAATTTTCTTATATTTTATTGAATGCAAAATATGAGTTTCCTTCCTGATAATTAGCAGATTATGAAGTCATCTATTTTAAACCAGTATACATATGTCATATTTTTTATATCGAAATAACATTGTCAACATGCAAAATGTGAATTATATCTAAAGATCATTTCTCACGATAGTCAAAAATAATTGTTGGCTATCCAAACACTTGAAAGGTCAAGTGAAAGTGAAACACGAGCATTTAATTTGAGTTAAAATAATAGAAAAAAATTCCAAAAGAAATCGAAATATATGTAGGAATATCTGAAGTTGCGAGTATGCTGGCGGAAGATAATAAATTAATTATAAAATGTATTCAAATTTACGAATACGTATTTGAATGTACTCGCAATTACGTACATATGTATGTATGTATGTACATACGACCATGTATTTTAAATATATTCTTTATGTAAGGATAATTATCGTTAATAGTATGCAAAATGTTATATCAGCAGTATTTCATCAACTTTTGCAACTGCTACATAAGAAAGTAAAATCGCATTGCAAAATTTGAATGTTCCAGAGAAAATATACTTGTTTGTTTAAGATAAGAACTGAATACAGGGTGTCTCCCAGTCGACCCCGAGTTGATTATAGTCAAAGTTTGTCAGGGAACACGCAATAAACGCTAGATCTGTGGAAATGTTCGGCAGTTTGGTTCCGATAACCCCCCGCAATCACAAAATGAATGAATGAATGAATGAATGAATGATAATAGTGTCGACGAACACAACACCGTTTGTTGTTGTCGAATTCCCTTCTTCGTTTTTTGTCGAAGTTGAGTTATTTTGTTATTATTTTATTCAGATTCATATAATATTTGTGTTCGTGCGGTTCGGCAAACACTTAAATAGTCGGGCGGGTCAGCGATGCTGCTCAGTTTGAATTTTAACGGCGTTGTGAGCGGTTGCCTTGTTGAGAAGTGTGAGTTCTGATAGCATAAACATGGTTGATCCTATCTATTGTTAATTATATAAAAAATAAAAAATACATAAAGTGTGTGGTAGTGCTGTGTGATTTGAATGCTGCAACTTAATGTACTTAAGCGACTTGGACAACCTTAAATATTTTTTGGTTTCCGTGTTTTTATTATTAGTGACTTGTTGCGCATTATCGATAAGCTATAGGCGTCTGTTTTCCCTGTTCCCCTTTAGTAGTCTAATAGTCGTCATACTCTATGCTGATAACAAGTGAAAATCTAGAAACAACACAATAATTCCATAGATAAGTGCGCTTGCAGTAACAACGTTGCTACCCGAAAAGAGTCAAAGGTGTTTAAGTATTATAACAAAAAAAATATGTTGCTATTTAAAAATACAATTAAACTTCCATAACTCGAACTTCTATTACTTGAATTTCTCTCTAACTCGAGCTAAATAAGTGGCAGTAAAATTAATCCCATACAAAAAACCTCTTTACGAGGTAAAAGTCTAGTGACGAAAACATTTTCATGCCCCATTTTGTGACGAATAATATTAAGTTTTACATATAAATTATTTAAAACAAAATTTATATACGATCGGTATATAACTCGACCTGATCGGATAGTCATAGCAAATTTTCCATTCTTCCTGTGTATATATGAAAATTTTCCATTCTTCCTGTGTATATATGCTAGTCGCCTTCGCACCCTTCGTGCTGCTTTCGTCACTAGCGCGGACTTAATAAACTTAAGAAAAATAACTCTATAAGTCGAATATCTCCATAGCTCGAACCTTTTCTTTGGATAATGGTAATACAAGTTAGGAAAGTTCGACTGTACTTCAATAAATAGTTTAAAAACATTTCCTTCTAACATGATAATATTAGTTAAAATATGGTTAATTATCAGTTTTTATTTTGCCTTGCTTTTTTATTTTTTATTATATACTGAAAGTTTATTATTAGTTATTAAAATGATGAATCCATACAGAGAAGTCGTAAAAAGTAAATGAATTTTAATTGCCAGCCTAATGTTAATTCACGGGATGAATCCAAATTATTTTGCTTCGGAACGAAAGGCAACAGTTACCGTTGTCAACCGGCACTAAAGCTCGACTCTTAACTTTGAGAGAATTTGAATGCGTACGAGTTGTGAAGCTCGTTGGCTCTCCCGAAAGTTTACTTCACGCTGCCTACAGGTGGCCTTTGGCTATGTTTGTATGTCCGCTAAGTCACATTCGGCTGCAGGTGCAAGTGTTTATTTCCATATACACAAGTCATCAATATACAGCACACGTAATAAATTAGCGAACACTAAAATGCATAATGCGTAGTTGGAAGCTAAGAGAGAGAGAGCTGCTCGAAAGTCACCTAGGGTGCAGCCCCTCTCGAGCGACGCCACTGTGCTGTTGCTCTCTCTCACCGCAAGCGCTAGCTCGTCTCCCACTACGTTCGCACGTTTTTGGCGCGCAGACAACAACAACCGTGCAAATCTGTACTTGCCGGCTGAGTGTGTGCTCTCTGCTTGCTTTTCTCTGAACACGATTCATTTGGTTTGCGCTCAGTGTTTGATTCGAACGCAACGCGTGCGGTTGGCTCACAGCAAACGGCGACGATAGCGACGACTACAAAGACGGCAGCTAACAAGCTGAGAATAAATATACAAAAAAAAAAAAATAAACAAATTAAAAAAAAGAGGAAGAAGTGAAATTCTTAAGGCATAACGCTATAGAAAGCGCTTAGGAAAATTGCTTGTGGAATTATGAAAGAATTGGGTGAATAAAATAGGTGTGAATATCAAATGATTCCCACTGCTTGTAGTTAACTGTGAATTCAATGGCAAATGCACAATTGAAGTGTGAAATACTTTTGATAGTCGTTTCAAAGTGCCGCGCTCGCTCAACAGGCTACAGCTGATTTAAAGTTGTCAGCGTGTTCTTTTTGTCTTTGTTATTTTCCTGCTCCTTCTCCTTCTACCCTCCCAGCAGAAAGCAGTAAAAAAGCGCACAAAAGCATACTTTAAGTTTATGGATTTCTCGGTTGTCCTTGCGAACAAGTGTCGTTCAATGTTGTTGTTGTCATTACCGTTAATGTTTCCGATGAGCATTTGTCTATGTGTGTGTGTTTGTATGTGAGTGTCTGTGTGTGTGTGTGTGTGTATGCTTGATTAAGTGCTTTAAACTGGGACTTGCACAACGTTGAGAACGCTTTAAGGGCCTCACTTTATTCAGGTTATTTTCGCATGTATTATTTATCTATACAATTAGAAAGCCAGGACCTCTAATTTGCCGTAATTAAATAAATTTTTAATGATGCTTTAAAGAGATTGGTAAAAGGCAGTATTGCCTTTTTTTTAACTTTAAAAAATATTGTCCAACGTTTTTGCATAATGGAGTAATATCAAGAAATATATTATTAAAAATGTCCATTACACTCCATGTTTATTTTAAATTATTTTTGTTCTATATTTGTAATCTGTAAAATTGTCTTGCAATTTATTGATATTATTATAATGTATATTAATTTAATTTGTACTTTTTACCTGAAAAAAAAAATTTTAAGCACATTTTTAAATATTCATTTAGATTGAAGTTATTAGTTTATGTACGGTGAATTTAAAAATGGTAGATTAAAGCTTAAATTTTTTATTTTCGTTAGTTTTAAACATTTTGTTCTCGTTTAAAGTTGAATAAAAAAACCGAATATTAATGGGATTCACTGTAACAGTAGAGATTCATTTTATTTAAAGCACTTTAAACAACTCTAGATTTCGATAGATGAAAACACTTGACAAGAAACGTTAATGTTTTGTGTTTAATAAAATAAGTAATAATTAATCCATACAAATATCCTTTTTTTTTTTTTTTAAATTTTAAGGAAATGTTGAGTGACATTTGAATGACAGCACACAAACTAGACTCGCACATAAATACGCATTCACAGATGGACGTACACACTCGTATAAAGAAACACTGAAAATATATTGGCAAGGCTAGAACGGCACTTTAGCAACACCTGGCTGATTGGTTGGCTTTAACGTGGTCGGAAGGGAGGGGGGCGGTTGTCTGGCATGGGCATGTCAGGCCTTCTTCGCTGCCTGTCGGCTGCGTCTCGTTGTCTAGTAGCTGCTGTCCATCAAGCTGCCTTAATTTAATTAAGCGCTCAATGTCCTTACAGAGTCACAGACACACACACACATACATACACATAGGTAAATAAGGCATCGCTTGATTTGTTGCTGCCTTTTTACTCTTGACTGCAACACTCATACACACATAAAGAAGGATGTAGGTACATATATACATATATACTGGAGCACAGGCCTGTAACCATATCAACTACAAAAGCCACAGGACATTCTGACATGAAGGATATTGTGTATGTTTGTCTGTATGTATAACGAGAGCTGCTGCTGCCTCAGCTTCTTCCTCTTCTTGCTGTTGTTGTTGCGGTTGATGTTGTTGTGCTTGTTGTTGTGGTTGATGATGATGGTTGCTCCAACGTTTGTGCCCCGAGGGGAGCAACGTGACAAGGTTACCGAGAGATGGCAAATTTTGAATACCCTGCACATTAGCGTAGGGTGTATTAAGTGCATGAATCATATTCAAAACCTTATCTATCAAACCGAAACGAATATCGGTTTCGTTTATTCTTGCTTTTGGGTTTTGGGATACGGTTACGTAAAATTGTTGTGTATCGGTTACATAACGGTTACCGGATTTTTGTATGTTTCGGTTTCAAAATTCCGGTATAAATTTGATTAAAAAAAAAACATTAAAAATGTTAAAAATATGTTAATTTGAAAACAAATATTCAAATCTGTTTCTTAACGGTTATTTCGGTTGGAATAAATTAGGTTCGGTATCGGTAAAATAAAAACGTTTTTTTTTCGTTTACGGTCTTAGTTAGTAATGTAAATCCAAATTATAAATCGATATGTAAAAATCGTCAAAGCAAAAATCAAGCTGTCAATATAGCGACAAATAAAACTTATATATCGAGTTTCATATTGAGCTTTCCCAAAGAATAAATAAACTTGAATAAACTATCGTTTTTATGCTTACTTTAAACGAAACAATAATTGAATTGTCGATACATCGTCGAGAATATAATCTAGTAGTACTTGAGAATCGCTCCGCCAAAGCCGACCTGTCGATTTTTCGATGTTTTTTTACATCACTATTCGAAAGAACTCACACTTGTTATATACATATATACAACAGATTGTCGTACCCTATTCAACCCGTTTCAGCCCGTTCCAGCAACAATAACATTGCGGCCACCTGCTGCGGCTGCACTTGAGTTCATTTCACTGTTATGCTATCTGTTTGTTATTTTTCCCCATCTTTCTCTCTATCACTCTCTCTCTCTCTCTCTCTCTCTCTCTCTCTCTCTCTGTCTCTCTCTATGTCTGTGAGTGTGTGTCTTGTTGCCTGCGGTTGGTCTGTCAGCTTGTAAATTTTTAATAAACTTTCAGTTTACTTTTGCTGTTGCCGTTTTGAATTTTTCCTTTTGCCATTGTTGTTGCTGTTGTTGTTGCCTAAGTGCTTTTGTCATTAAATCAAGAAACAAGAAGGCAAAATCCTATATCGTTATGCTATGCTAAAGCACTTTGTCTACAGCTCCTACTTATTATTCAGAAAAGTTCTCCTAAAAAGTTCTCTTCATAAATATTAATGTATTTTCTAGAATTTAATAATGATTATTATTTGTATTTAAATGAGCAGCAATTGAAGTATTCAAGCAAATATTTTAAATTAAAATTTGAATTTTGGCTATTTTTAACTCATATTTTACAATCTTTTCTTTTACAATCTTACACTGTGATAATTTGTAATAAGTTAGTTAATCCATTACATTTGTTTGCTTTCATTTTCGGCGAGCTTTCATCACTTTTCTTTTTTGCTCTTAATGCATACATTTCCGTTTTCCGGATGGGAACTCATTGCTAAGCTCTCTTTGTCAATCTTTATTCTCTACTAAATATTCTCGCGGAGAATGAGAATTGTCCACAATGATGGACAAGTGGCACCCAACATTTGTGTATACGAGAGCGAATCACAACAATTACTTATTGGGATGAACGACCATAAAGGCGGAGGGGAATGACAGCTATTCATAAAATAGAATGTCTGTAGATTTTGGATAGACTCAAACCGTCTTAAGCAGGGATTAAAACCGAAACGAATATCGGTTTCAGTTACGGTTTCGGTTATGCTCGGATTTAGGTTTTCGGTTATAGGTTACGCAAAATCTTTGAATAAAGGTTTCGTAACGGTGAACCGGTTTTCGTTTGTTTCGGTTTTGAAATACCGGTATGGTTTCGGTTCACAAAAAAAAAATTTCTTTGTACAAATATAATTATATTAACAATATAATAGTTATTAAAAAGGCATAACTTTCTTAATGTTTCATTCACACATTTATTTCACATATAAATCAAAATTAAAAATAAAATCAAAAATAAAAAGCAAGACTAATAACCAAATATCAGAGATCGCAAACAAGACTTACGAGTCGGAATAAATAATAACAGCTCAAATCTTTTCGTTTTAAATTATTTTTAACTTGATTTTTAAATTTTTATAACAAAAATTAATAATAAAACATGCTCTTAAAATTGTATTTTAAAGTTATACCATAACTCTTATTTGCAATTTTTAAAATATCAATTAAAAATAAAACTTTTTTTCTATTTTTATTGTAAAAGTTTGAAAATAAAAATTTATTTTAAGATGTATGAAAAACCGAAATTAACCCTTATAACCCTTATGTAAATGAAACGGTTACCAAACGGTTATTTCGGTTTACAGAGTTTCGGTTTAAAGGTTTCGGTCAGATGAAAATTTTTTTTTTCGGTTACGGTTTCGGTTAAGGTTTCAAATTTCAATCGGTTTTTACCGGTTAAAGGTTACGGTTTCGGTTAGGGTTTTAATCCCTGGTCTTAAGTACTCCAGCTAAATTATTCATAATGTCATCTTATTGCCTAGATCTTAATATACATTTATTTATTATTCATTTTAATGAATTTGTCTTTAAAATACCATGCAGTTAGTTAAGTGCCTTCATAATTAAACCTTGAAAAAGGGAACATGTACTTTATTTAATTATTATCATTGCTTACTTAGTCCTTCATATATAGGGAGTATTATAATCAAAATATATAATAGTATTATAATAAAACCGATACTGGTATGGTTTCTGTTCACAACAAAAAACATTTTTTTTTCAATTATACTAAAAGAGCATTACTTTCCCACTGTTTTATGCACACTTTTTATCTATTTATGCCATGCCTCCTTCTGCCTACATTTCACAAAACCAATATACCTTTTTTTGCTCATTTTTAATGGGCATAAAAATATACACGAGAATTTTTTTCCTTGTCAAAACAGTTACATACTTGCCGTACTGTATGTTTATACTTTGGGTTATGTACATATGTAAAACCGATATTAACCCTTATATATGAATCGGTTACGTTCAGGTTTCAGTCAAATGGAAATTTTTTTTAATCGGTTACGGTTTCAGTTACGATTTCGAATTAAAATCTGGTTTTACCGGTTAAAGGTTACGGTTTCGGTTAGGGTATTTATCCCTGATTATAATGTAAGAAGTTATGTGATAATCCGCACATCCGACAAGTTTACCGTGCATACAACCTAAGCGGATTATGATGATGTCGTTATGGTTGAATACCGCTAAAGGGGATGGGGTTGGTTTCCACCTGGGTGTTTAGCTGAATGACATACACACATATAGAACATATGGATTAGTTTGTGCATCAATGTTGTTGTTGTCATGGCGAAGGCATTGACTTTAAGCACGTGGTGTGCGCGTTGTTATAAAAGCCACTGTTGTTGCTTTGATTTTCAATTGTTGTGAGCGTTGCTCTCGAGTGAGCGCTCATTGTTTGCCGGGCCCATCAACAATGCGAATCGCAACTGACAATTGCAATGTAAAACTGTCAATCTTAATTGTCTGCCTCTGAATGGCAGACACTCAGTGAGAGGAAAGGGGAGAGAGAAAGAAAAAAAGAGATAGAGAGAGAGAGTAAAAATAATAGTATATATGTATGTACAAAAGTTAATGTCTTTAAAATTCTCTAAATTTTGCAGCTTAAGACCCAAAACTGAGGCTATATTTTGAAGAGCAGCTAAGCAGCAGAAGCAGACGAGTATTTTAACCGAAAACATGAACAGCGATGAGGTGCAAGTGATCAAGAAGACCTGGGAAATACCCGTGGCGACACCAACCGATTCGGGGGCTGCAATACTGACAACATACTTCAATCGTTATCCGTCCAACTTGGATAAATTTCCATTCCGTGATGTGCCCTTGGCCGAATTAGCCGTAAGTTCAAAACGAGTTCAAGACCAAGTTCTATAACTAAACTACTTCAATTTGATCTGCAGACCAATTCACGCTTCCGGGCACATGCCGGTCGCATTATTCGCGTGTTCGACGAGTCCATTCAGGTGCTCGGTCAGGATGGGGATCTGGAGAAGCTGGATGAGATCTGGACCAAGGTGGCTACCAGCCACATACCGCGTAAAATATCCAAGGAATCGTATAATGTAAATACCGGAAACTGAAACTATTGAATATTCAATATATTCGCATTGTCAATTTAATTCAAAATTATTGTATATTCAACAGCAACTCAAGGAGGTTATTCTGGAAGTTCTCACCGCCGCCTGCAGTCTGAACGAGAGCCAAGCAGAAGCGTGGGCCAAACTGATCGATCATGTCTACGAGATCATCTTCAAGACCATTAACGATGACGGTGACGCCGTTTAAGGAGCTGCAGACAAAGACGGGAACGGGAAGGCAGAGAATGTAGCTCAATGATGCAAGGCACGGCTTATGTAGTTTTAAGTAAATGATTAATAATAAATGTTAGCTATTTTCATTTTGTATTTATGAGTAAATGTCCAGACACACACATACACACAGTACACTAACACAATCGCACATTGCTCTGTAAAGCTTTAACCCATTGTCAGCCTTAAGCACTTAATAATAATAAATACAAAAGAAATCGCTTGTAGCCGTAAATAAAATGTATCATTTTTGACATCTATTATTAAATTGTTTAAAAGCATAATCCTTTGAACTAATATAGCTTCTGATAAATATTTTTTATTACTTATTTTAATATTAATTTTGATATATTTTCTTAATCAAGCCAACGTTTAAAGCAGTTTAATAGTGGAACACGTGTTTTAAATGGAATTTCTTTAAGGAATTAAAGTACATACATACATATGTATGCATAGGTAGAAGTAAGTACAAAATCTTGTTGACTCTTCAAAGTATGCAACAGATACAACACAGTAAACCGATTATAATCGGTTTTCAATAATTACCAGTATCTAAAAAGAAGAGCAATTGTTTCTTAAAAAAAAGTAAGTCGCAAATGCTTTAAATATGTAAAAAAAAATATTAAAATGTGAACAAGTGCCACACTTCTGCAGCCTTGCTGTCTAAAGCAATGTCAATTAAAATATTGTTCTCACTCTCAAAAATTCAATCAGTACAAAACCAAACTTGTTGTGCAAGCTTAAAAGCTTCTTTTACTTGTTAAATGCACCTCGTTCATGCTTCTTGACGTGTATAAGTTTCGGCATAAAGAGCATCTAAATGCACATTTTGAATAAGAGCCAGCCGCACTCGAAAGCCATTTCCTGTCATATTCCAGAACAGACACAAGCATAAGCAGATTTTCCGCTAGACAAATTGGAAAGCTGTAGTAGAAAGTTTAGGTTGGAGTTGACTTGAAGATACCCTGTGCAAATATTAAGTAATAATATTATAATAAAGTCATACCTATCATACACTTTTTCTCATTTAAAAAGCACTGGCCAGAAGACAGACAATATTCTCAAAAACAAAATCACAATAGACTGAATTTTTAGCTGCTAAAACAAAAATTGTGAGTAATTAAATGCCTGAGGGTTAAAGTGCTGTTTAATAACTAGTCTGTAAAAAAAAGCGTCGGCGGCTTTTCAAGAGCATAATGCGCTAACATTTTTTAGTAATTAAACGAACAATACATGGCGTATGCGTAATATATATAAGCTGATATTGCGCATCACTGCGTACACCACAATTCAAACAACATGACTTATAAGCAATGTACAGAAACAAACTAAGTAACTTTATACTATAATTTCTGTATGGTAACGAATCTTATGGTTTTGGTGCTTAGATATTTACATATATAAGGTTGAAAATTTTGAAACCAAACCAAATGCGCAGTTAAGTTTTCTAGCTGTTGTTATTTACAAATATTGCCTTCATTACCTGAATATAGCATACATACATAATGTTGCAAAGAATTTTATAATTCTAATCATTTAGAATTTTTAAATTTTTAGTGGCCTTCCGAAAATGAAATGAAAAGTCAGTCTGTCTGTTTGTTTGTTTGGATCAAATCGTTGATTTAGCTTAAAAGTTTGAATGAGGACTTGTACCCGGTCAAAAATCTAGAAACGTTTGTTTTACAACTTTTTCGAAAAATCGCTAGATTAGCGGGAAATCGCTAAAAGCCCTTAAAATTGAAACCCCCATAGAATCCGAACGATAGAAGCTACAGATGTGATCGATATATCGTTGAAAAGGTATTTTGAAGGTAAAATAAGGCAATTTTTTCCACATTTTGGCGGTTTTCGAGAAAACGCAAATTTTATCCAATTTTGAGACGAATAATATTAAGTTTTATATATAAATTATTTTAAACAACATTTTTGCATTCGGGACTGCCCAAAACAGTGAGTTTTATTTGGTATGAAGAATTGAGACATTTTAGCGCAATGAGCCGAGTGCAAACATTTTTTTTTAAATAATTGATATGTAAAACTTAATATTATTCGTCACAAAATTGGATATCAGAAGTTTTGGGGCATGAAAATGTTTTTGTCACTAGACATTTACCTCGTGACGAGGTTTTTTTTATAAGTTATGTAAACCATTAAGAGGACTATCGAATCCAAGCAAATCATCAGTAATTAATTAAATTAAAACATATTCGGAATTAAAAGGCAGTAGGCGTTTCTAGTGTCAACCAAGATGTATTTATAAAGGTGGTGTATTCGTTTGACGTGCTCTCTTTTTCGGGGCGCAAATGTCATTACGAAAGCAAACATCGTAGTGACCGGTTGTATTAAATTCTCTGAAAAATGCCCCGTGTGTGAAAAATACATATGCCGCTCGAACGCAAGTCGTTTGGTTTGTGTTTCCAGAGATATGAAAAGGAGACAAATAAATGCAACAGGAACAATGGGAGCATGCACCGGTGAGCAGCTTCCACAAAGAGAGCAACAGGGATAACAGTGTCGATGCTGACGGCTAACAGGAGCTTAATAGATTTCCATAATCACAATTAATTAATTGGTTACCTACGGGTCATTACAGGAACAACAAGACAAGCATGTCATTGCATTTTATTTTCATTTTATATATTGCACAGCGCACAAAACGAAAATGAGCGAAGAGTATAGAAATCCAAACAAAACCATTTTTCTATATATCTATCTCTGTCGTCTCTCTCACGTCAGACTCTCTCTGAGAGTTGACAGCAAAAGCGTCGCCCCGAGAGAGAGCGAATACACCACCTTTATAAATACATCTTGGTGTCAACAATAAACCTATCAGCGACAAGCAGATAACACACGCTTAACAGAGAGCACTTAACAGCATCTCTGTTAAATGCGCAATTATTAACAGAGACTGTTGCTTGTTATCAGAGTGCTTTCTTATCACTAACATGGCCCATTGTTGAGTTCTTTGCGTTGGTGAAACGCAAACGTTAGTCGGTTAGTAAAAGTGCCGCTGAGCTTTTCAATAGTTGGCCAATAATAGTTGAAAAGTAACAGTTTAACGGAAAGCGCGCGTTTCGGGTTAAGACCGCGGCGGAAAGTTCGCTGAAGTTGTCAACAAAAAAGAGCCGCGAATATAATTTCGGGAACTTGAGATTGTGAGAATTATTGTGGACTGATTTCAATGCACGCATATCAGTATTTTATTTGTATTTTATGAACTCTTGAGGAGGCACAATAAGTTAGTTAATGGACTGCAGATTGTTAAATCATCAATAAAAATAGATTATTGTTTCAAATTGAAGTGCTACAAAATTGTATGAATGAGAACATTTAAAGGTTTCTATCCATAAACAAGTGCGTGACGTAAATATTATATACATACGAGTACACAAAAGAGTCTCGAAGCCGTTGAAAGTATTATTGGGTGCACAAAAACCACAACCGTCTTATGCCAAAGAGGTAAGCTCCTGTCATACTCGTAAAGAATTCAAAGACTTTATTGGCTTGTCAATAGAGTTTATAGTCGGCCAAACATATTTCAAAAGATTCCTTGACAGAGAAATAAATTCTTGTGTTCTTTGCATCTACTCGAAGGCATTTATGCGAGCTGAAATCTGAAAAGCTGAAAACAGTTTCTTTAAATTCAATATAAGCCAGATTGCGATTCTCTTGTGGTGCAATTCTGACCTCCCTAGAGTGAGATAGTAAATAAACACATACTATACACACACTTCCACACAGAGGTCATGTTTAAGTACGCCCATCTGTGTGTCTATTGTGATCCCAACCATCTCACATCTCATAAAGGCCTTGCTGCTTGGTATCAACTCTTGCGTCCTTTAGTATTGAGTTGTTAACTTGTGGGTTGACAAAGCATTTATTTTTTATGCATCTTGACGTTGACTCCATTAAAAATGTCAAATATACGTTATGATAAAATATGAAAAAATAAAATGCTTAAAAAGAATTTGCTGTTCTGGATTTTTCAAGACTATCAAAATATAAGGAGTTTTCTAACTATTTTGAAGTCAGCTTTATCTGTATCTTTCTACGTTTTCTTATATTTGTGTTTATTCAAGCATCCACAAACAATGGCAAAAAAATAAATCAGTTATCCGCATATTTCATTTTCTTTTGCTAATGACACTCTGTATTTAGTAGAGAGAAATTCTCTACTCATATTATTAATTGCTTTAGCAACTTTTCAAATTGTTCAATGGGTTCGAGAAGAGCTGCTGCTTTTGCAAGCACAACAGTGTCAGTTTGAGTTATCGTTGGCTTTTTATACTTAACTGCTTAACACACATTTTTAAACTCTGTTTGCCAACGAAATGGGTTGTGACATCTAGGAAACCCACAGAAGTATGCACTAAAATATTCGCACACTCAAGCCCCCTCCATTTACTCGACTCACAGTGCGTATGCATAATGCTGTGATGCACTGTTTTGCTGGCAGACCACGCATTCTGCTGACTGGACTTAAGTACTTTCTGTTTCTGGCAACATAATAAATGAGTGCATTTAACACCACGCCTTTACAACTAGCCAAAAAGCAAAAAACGTAACTGCAGACGAGAACATACTTATATTTGAGTAGTCGTGCCAGCTGACACGTAGACAAAAAATAAACAATTGCCACTATCGGCAGTCAAATACAAATAAAAATATTTGCAAAGGATAGCCAATGAAAATGTTTGCGGTTAACACCGATTGAAGACACACACATTTTATATAATATATAAATCCACCCGCAACATATGGATTAACTTTAGAAATCTCAACACTGTTTGTATGCAGCTGCTTTTGTGTAATGCCTTTGGCTATATAATGACAACTCAATTCATTTAACACATTAAACGCAAGGTTCTGTTAAACACAAAATTAAAGTACTTTGACGATGCAGAAATTAACTTAAAGAAATCGATGAAAATTTAATGCAACAGCCCGTGACTTTAATTACCTAATGGACCAACAAGTTATTTCTAATACATTGGCGTTAAGCTACTTTCAAGTTATTAATCGAACTAATCAATAGTTCTCGGGCAATTAAAGAAGTTACTAAAGTTTTATCGTATTTATTGGCTAACAACTTTGATGCTTGCTACTCTTAAGTTCTCCAAGCATTGTATAAATACAATTCATATATAAACACAGGCTTAATCTGCTTTAATAGTCTGCATGCATTATTTAATGCTAACCAATTTAAGTAAAGCTATTTAATCGGCACTAACGGTCACGCATGCTGCTCCCTGTTGACAGTTTGCATATTAAATTGCTTAAATCTTATGCCAAATGAAGTGGACAACAAAGGGTATATCAACTAATCAGTATTCAGGGCAAACGTTACTTGGCGCTTGACAAGTAAGGTATCGGAGTTTTGGGCACAGGGTATTTGGTAGTCGACACTTTAGACAGTATCAGTCTTACTTTTTTGTCAGCACATTATTTTACGCAGTTTCCGCATTGGTCCTGCGTTGGTCTTTTTTTTATTATTTTTTTATGACAATTAATAAATGTCCCAAACAGGATGAATATAATTTCTATGAAAGCGGCGATATCTGAATAAATTTAAAATTATATAAAATATTAAATGCATTCCTACAATGCTTAATTAAAATGTGGAACCTTTAAAATTATTGAAACAAATGTGTAACAAAGCAGTTTGCAAAAACCAAACAAACAATTTACAATAAATATGGCCAACTTGCCCCATTTCAAGTCTATTGCCTTCTAAACTGCCCTCACTTTAAACTGTGCCATTATTCGCACATCTTGACTTAAATTTCTTTTAAACTGCAATGCACGGTGTGTGAAACAAAAACTCACGTTCTTAAAGCTTTGCCCATTTTGTGATTTTTGGCAAAACCCAAAGCGGATATTGCCTTTTTTTGTGGATATTTTATTAGGAGCTCTATGCCATTCCCCAAAAATAGTTCGAAATAAATTTGTGAAAATTTCTATCTTTTTCTTGATATCGTGGTTTAAGTTAAATTATGCGTGTATTAAAAATTCATAAATAATATAATTTTAGCTGTGTCAAAGTCGGAATTTATTGATTTTGCTCATGATGAATGGAAATTTAAGTTGCATGCAAATTACTGGATTTAAAAGCAATTAGTTAAACGAAAACCATATTCTTAATGAGACGGTTATTTATTTAAGTTTCAGCAATGTTTCAACTTCGGTTGAACCATCGAAACTTGATATCGAATATATTATGAGTTTACCCAATGCACTCTCACAAATTTGTGAACTTTTAATAATCTTATCAGCCGACAAGGCTCATTGATTGCAAACTAAAAATAAACAAATGCCTATAAATAGGTGTTACTAGACACTTTGTCTTTGAGCGTAGTATATGTACATTAGGGTGTCCCTTATTTGGTCAAAGTCAATATTTTTAAACGCATACGGGCTAGTTCTGTTCATTAGGTCCTAAAGCACTCAGAAATAAATTTTTACCTCAATCGGAGTATGATAACCCGTGCCGACTTGGATCGGAAAATTTAAAGATTATATGGGACAAAAAATTTTTTTTATTTTTTTTTTAATTTTTTATTTTTTTATTTTGTTCATTAGGTCCTAAAGAACTCAAAACCAAGTTTTCACCTTAATCGGAGTACGATAACCCATTCAAATTTGCATCAAAACATGAAAAATCATCGAAAAATGTATAATCAGTGCTAAAATACTGTTTTTTCATGTTTCGATGCAAATTTGAATGCGTTATCGTACTCCGATTAAGGTGAAAACTTGGTTTTGAGTTCTTTAGGACCTAATGAACAAAATAAAAAAATAAAAAATTAAAAAAAAAATAAAAAAAATTTTTTGTCCCATATAATCTTTAAATTTTCCGATCCAAGTCGGCACGGGTTATCATACTCCGATTGAGGTAAAAATTTATTTCTGAGTGCTTTAGGACCTAATGAACAGAACTAGCCCGTATGCGTTTAAAAATATTGACTTTGACCAAATAAGGGACACCCTAATGTACATATGTATGTGTATTTACCAATTGCTTCAAAGGTTTTCAGATTCGATAAATAGCTAGAAAAGTGTCTGGATTTTTGACTAGGTTGTTTCACCTCCACTTCAATACTTTATGTAACAAGTGCTACTTAGCTAATCATTGCCATTAATTAAGTGGCAAGTTTATAAATAGAAAACTTGATATCATTATTCAAGTGCTTGAATGCCAGGAGCCCTGACCTTAGCCTGGTATCTTCTGATATGTGATATGCTTTAGAATACATATGTTTTTGTCTTATCCACAATAAAGACACATAATACCACAAGTAAATTCACCATTCGCAATTGTCATAGTTCGCATTTGTTAGTATTACGAGTACAAGTTGAGTGCTTGATAAAAACACAAATTATGAGTAAGTCCAACAAAGCACCGTAAATACGAGCACAACACGAGGCTAAATGCATTCCACTTTATTTTTAATACTCGTACACATTCGGCATTTGTCACAAATATAGTATGTTGCGTATTACCAGCAACCGCACAAATTGTGCACATGTGTCCAGGTGTCTGAGTGCCAGCTTTGGGTTGGCTGGCTTATGGCCAGGCAGGCAAATGTTGAAGTACCCACACTGTACACTATAAATGTATATTTATCTGCATACATACATATGTATGAATACTATCTACTCATATAGCCAGGGGTAAACATGATTGATTCGACCGGACTGCAGTTCGTTAAGGGGAGTCGAAAGCAAAGTCGCCTGAGTGGCCCACTGTCAGTTTTGCCGATCTTAATCAATCAGCAGCTATTTAATTTTGTTAACGGCCTAAAAATAAATTGACGTTTGCCAACTGATAAGCGTTTCGATGTTCCAGCCAATTTGTTATTAATTTATTTGATTTCAATTTTCCACTTTTTTTAATGAGACTACCTCGTTGGGCTATTTATAGCTGCAACTTTGTTGGTATTTGCCAAACCTACCTAGATACAATAGGTATAAAGGTTGTGCTGGCAGATAAATAAAACTTCACATTTATTATTTAAATAGAGTAATAAATTTCAAAAAGAAGATATTTTATTATAAATATTTTTATACAGCTAAACGTTTTTAATTTAATTTCAAAAATGTTCTAAATATAGTTATAGCTTAAAATCGAGTTACTTATGAAAATTATTTTGTAAGAAAATTCTAAATTTTTGATAATAGTGAACAAATTTAAATAAAAAATCCGGCTTAATTCTAAACTGAAATTTACTAGGTATCTTCGAGTTGAGCACTAGAATCCTTTTACGTAGTGGGCAAAGTGAATTGGTAATGCAAATAACACGCTTCCGTATGATTGATGTTCGCTGCCTTAAAATATTGTTGATGTTTGCCATGTCATTGTGAAGGGTACTCAATCGTTCAACCATTGTGCTGATATGAATGAAGCACATGACCCAAAACAGTTTTGATATTTGGTATCAATGGCGTTTCGGTCTTTAGATTGCAATAACCTTTTCCTATTTCGTTATTTGCACTGTCAAATGCTTGTGATGAATTCTTATTAATTACAGTTGGGCTACGACACCTCTATCGGTTTTTGGCTCTGGCGCCTGACTTCACATCTGATTCTGGTATTTAGGCTCAGCATTTTATATTCCCTTTCCCCAAAATTCCCAAATTTTACTGTATGCCTTTTAAGACCAATTTCTCTAATTTCTATTACTCTGTGTCAATGCAATCAAAAATTTGTTCAACTCCTTCATTTGATGAAGCATTTTGGCCGAATTCAGAGACAATATAAAAACGTCAAATAATAATGGCCGTTAATTTGAAATATGTATTTGTTGACCAGGAAAGACTCATAAAGAATCATTCAACTTTACGTTTTCTTTTTTGTGAATAATATTAAATCAATCGTATCATTCTCTTATATGCATTTCATGAGTTATAGTTTTGAAAACTTGTTGGTGGCCCGATAAGATTAGAAATCAGTGTAGGTAATTATTTATAAAATAGCATGTAGATATTTTGACTCTTGAATTTGATTTTTTATTTATAGGTAGTTGTTTTTAAAGCAAATGACACCTCAATTTTTGTACATTGACAGGTTGTCAGAGGCTTTCAAAGCATCCAAAAATATCTTAATGCCATGTACCTAAACCAAATTCATTAAGCAAGAAAAAAGCGAAGAGATATAGACTTGTATTTATGTATAAAACAAATAATACTTGAGATACTTTAGGGGTATTGTTAGGGTGTTTCTTTTGGTATTACTTTTTCTGATCGCACTTTAATCGGCAATAACTGCATTACATTTTCATGGAAAACGTGTTACTCCATTGACACCTTATCAATAAATAACATTATTCAATATATTATATTTCCAGTGAAATTTGTATATATGTTCAATTGACTCTCTCTTATCTTTGATTTTGTGAACTTCACAGCAAATGCAGAAAAGCAAAACAAAATATGTTTGTTCCATTTCCACCGTGAATCACCTATAAAGGGCCATAAAATTATATACGTCACTTCAGCAATAAATGCATGTATGTACAATTAGGGTGCATGTCATAACGCCCAGTGTCATAAGGCCCGTGGGCACTATGACACAGATTTTTGTGTCATAAGGCCCGCGGGCATTAGGACACTTTCAAAAGTGTCATATCGCCCGCAGGGCGTTATGTCACTTTTTTGTGGACTTTATGACACTATAAGAAGTGCATTAACGCCCGAAGCTTATAAGTATTAAATGTTTATTATAAAAAAAACATTTATGTTAGACTTTAGAGAATTAGCCGCCTCCAATCCAAACTTATTATTAAGATAGCTTCAAGCAATGGGGCATATCTGCTGTTTCGGCATTGGTAATAATTATTAATTTTTGTAACCTGAATATGGGGGCATGGTATTGCGAAGTGTTGCAAAAAAAGCGTCGCAGGCAAAATTTTTTTTTCAAAGTAAATTTTGAGTTTGAATAATAATGAATTCATACTAAGTTGATACACTTTAAAATTATTTTTAACTATTTGTCTGCAATATGGGCAGTGCAATAGAGAATTTTTTGAACATTGTTCCAGATTTTTGTCAGAGCAAATTTTAAAGTGGCTACAAGACAGAAGTAACACATCCCACTGCTTTGAGAAATACAATAATGAACGGTACTTTTATTAACTAATGGTACTTTTATTATCTTATTGATTCTTAATGCACTTTACAAGCTTTAAGTAGTTGAAGGCGTTATGACATTTATAAAAAGTGTCTTAACGCCCGCGGGCGGTATGACTCATTGAGAGTGGGCGATATGACACTTTTGAAAGTGCCATAACGCCCGCGGGCCTTATGACACAAAAATATGTGTCATAGCACCCACGGGCGTTATGACACTGTGCGTTATGACACGCACCCGTACAATTATTCTATTGATATGTACATGTGTGTGTATTTGGAAAGATTTGGAAATATGGGCCATTGTGAATGGTAAATAAAGTGGCAAACTGACAATATATATCTTAAATGTTTAACTTATCAAGCAATTTGTTTTACCTAGAGTTATTTTTCTAATGGTCTAATGGTAATGGACAGTCTACGCTAATAAAGAAGTATCTTGTAATAATAAATAGAAAAATTTGACTTTTTTCAGTGCTTTTTACAAGTTCTTGATATTTGTCTCATTTTATTATGTAGTTTTCAATGTAGGTGTAACAGATCGGCCTTAACACATTTCTTAAAGTATAAATACCGAATTACAGTATATTTTAAGTCTTATATAATATACATATGTATATATTGGGGTGTCCCTTATTTTTTTAAAGTCATTATTTTTAATCGCATACGGGCTAGTTCTGTTCACTTGGTCCTAAAGCACTCGGAAATAAATCTTACCTCAATCGGAGTATGATAACCCGTGCCGACTTGGTTCGGAAAATTTCAAAATTATATGTTACAAGAAAATATCAAAATATTTTTTTTATTTTTTATTTTTTGTTTATCATTTAAAAATAAATTTTCACCTTTATCAGAGTACGATAACACATTCAAACTTGCGTCAAAACATGAAAAAACAGTGCTTTAACACCGATAATACATTTTTCGATTTATGCAATGGAGCAGACGTGGTTATAGTGACGGCTTGGTATAGTGCCTTCGATTTCCTTTATATTACGTCCGGAAAGTGGAAAAAAATCACGCACTTCCCAAGCAGTCATTGACGCAAGTAATTCAATATTAATCAGGGATTAAAACCTAAACAAATATCGGTTTCAGTTACGGTTTCGGTTATGTTCGGATTTAGGTTTTCGGTTACGCAAAATCTTTGCTCCAGTTCTTCAGAGATATTCATAAAAAAAATAACAGATTTTTCTTCACCAAAACATGATCTTCTGTGTAGGCCAATTCCCCTTTCAAGTAAAATTGTTCATCAGATGGAAGCCCAGACATTCTACAGTTCTTAAAATTGTCGTACTTCGAGCGTTATTTTGCGTTAATTTTAGAATAATTTGTACAAACGTCAAAATAATGACTTTACTGTCTCAGTTGCTTTCATATGTTCAATAAAATTTGCAATATTTTTAAAAGCACTTCTAAATTTAACTTCATAGTTCAACAAACGATTAGTTTTTATTACTATTCTATTTGTTTTCAATGATACCATCGAAAAAATAATTGCAAAGTAGTCACAAAGATTTTATTATAGGAGCTAAAAATGAAAAAGAAAAATAATAATTACACATTAAGCCATGTCATAAAGATAGCACCGTCTTCACTTCAACAATTATTATAGGAGACCAAATATAATAAAATTATTTTATGAGGCGAGGACTAATGGAAAGTGAAATGCACTAGTTTTTTTTATAAGCCTTGTCCCTAAACTTGACGTTAATAAGTGGAAAATATTTATATACATTTATCATGATAAATTTACAATTAAATTTAAAATTAAATTAACTTAAGCTGTTTACAACCTGGGTGCCTAAAGTTATCTTAAAGGTTTCAGTGTCATTTTTTATTTTCTGAACTCACTTTAACTGTTTGAACTAGTGAATAACCGATAAAAATGTCTTTTAAATTTGTTCTTTTTAGCGACATCATGCAACGAAACTCGCTAACGTTTCTATTATCCGAGCAATCAATGCAATTTAATTAGTCGGTGGCTGCTTTGCACAATCAAATCAAAGTGGTTAGCGAGAAGTCAAACAGGTGGAGAGTCTGTTTAAGGACAAACACAAAGTCGAGGGCATTAATGCCAAAGCAAATGAGGCAAATCAAAGCAGAGAAGCAAGTGAATTTACTAAATGACGCAGCATCTGCTAAATTGCGAATTTGTAAATCTCTTGAAACTATTGCGGATTGCACATTGCATCACAGAGACGGTCAATGGCATTGTCCAGGTGTAAGTAATGCAGATATGAGGAGGCAAATATCTTTGCTGCTATGCCTGCTATGTATGGCTAGCTGTCAGGCCAAGTGTCGTGACGAGCCGGCCCGAGATTGCGAGGCCATTTGCGATGCAAGCGGGGGAAACTGTTCCATTCGGGCTCTGGTGCTGCTCCCCAACGATGACGGATACGAGGCGTCTTTGCAGCGTGTGCTGCCCATTCTAAAGGTGGCAGAGCAACAGATACGGGCCACGGCACTGATACCATCCTACATAGACTTTCACTGGCTGGCCCATGACACGAAATGCGATGCCTCGCTGGGCGTTATCCGAGCCATGGACGGCATCATCAAGCAATGTGCTCAGGTCATTTTTGGACCAGTCTGCGACTATTCATTAGGTAAGTTTCTCCAGCGTATCAAGCATTCGATTCTTAATCTCAACTTTCAGCTGCTGTCAGTCGCATTACCAAGTACTTCAATAGCCAGGGAACCCCCCTTATCACAGTGGGTGGCTCCACCTATGACTTTGAGCAGAAGAAAACGGATTGTGGCGATGAGTTTTATATGCTACTTCGCACGGGAATGTTAAGTTTTGAGTCCATATCCGAGTTGACCATCAATGTAATGAAACAGTATGTAAAATATTAAATTTAAATCACTTCCCAATAATTGTAGACTCTTTTATAAACCAGACACAACTGGACGCATTCCATATTCTACTACGAACGCGATGGTCAGCGGAGTGTGGCAGGTTTGCACACGTGTTTCCTCATGATGAAGTCCCTCGGCAAGCAAATGCGCAATGAGAACATGACTTTTGCCCAATATCCGCTGGAGTCGAATACCACAAACCGATCAGAGGAAATGCGCCGTGAAATTGGCAATAAACACTCAAGTAAGTACACCGTCAAGTCATATTCTTTGTTAACAGACACCAAAGTTGCCTAGGCTACAACTAACAGCTATAGCTAACAGCGCACTGTTAAAAAAATGTTCAACAACACTTTCGACTTAGCAATGACAACAACCAATTGCACTTTATGTGCTTTCAAAGCGCGTCAACTGATAACATTGTGCAGTCGTAATAATTGCACTTTGTGCAATAACTTTAACCTAACTCTAATTAATACCTAATCACTAAGTTCAAAAATAAGTTTTTTAATAATAAATTTAAAAGAGATAATAGTTCATTTACCATTAATTAATTATAAATAATTTTCTTGGTTCTCTCTTAACTCTTAGTGTTATTAATTTTACATCAACTATTCACAACTCGAGTTCATACGCTTATAAGCAGTAGACTTTCTGACCTTCTTACTCTTATCAAAATAACATAAACAAAACCCACCCAAAATCCTCCCTCACGAAGCTAGTCGTGCAATGTTTTCTCGAAAGCGCCTCGAACAGCTGTTTTCGAATACCAATGCAACTGACAAAATGCCGGCAGCACATACGCGAGCACACACACACCCACACTTGCATACAAAATCAGTTTCGATATCGAAACGGCAGACTAGTGGGAGCTGCTTGCTGTTAGAGCCGCCAGAAGCCGGTGATAAACTGTTTTGTGCGGACCATTGCAACCGGAAGACAATATTGCATAAATTTTTAAATTTTACGAAAAGTTTTAACGGAAATGAGTAAATGAAATAAGTAAAATTAATTTCGATTAATTGATAAATTGATAAATTATACAACTTAAATACAATGAAAAGTGGAAATTAAAATTCAACTCGGGAAATTGCCTGCGCATTTAACGCTGTTACCAACTGTTACAGGCCAAAGCTGCCAACTGTTTAATGATGCGGACGTGTCAACATCAGCAACTGCAACAGGAAAACATAAACAACAAACAAATAAAAAGAATAAGAATGGGTGAAGCGTGCTTTATCGTACTTGTGTTTGTTATCCTCTTTTGCTATTCTGCTTTGTCACTTATATGCACTTTGCATTTAGATAAATGCAGAATCATACGAGTTTTATTCGGCATTTTGCTAGCCTGCCAATCACATGCACCTTACCAAATACTTAAGTTCCTTTGAAATAGTTTGAAGCTCAAAGCATTGTCTGCCGCTTTTATGCCATTCATTGTTATGCATTGAGCTTCTCCATTTTAACTGCCATTTTACACAACTTAAGCTTCGTTTTGAAGATGCTGCTCTAGGTGAAGACATGCATATGTTAATGTGTGTCTTACTTTCGCTTTATAAATAATATATGTAAGGTCAACCCTTTTAAAGATATAAGGTATCGTTTTATATATCACAAACTTTGTTGCGAAATTTAAATACAAAATAAAATACATTCTTAAAAAAAAACAATATGCTGTCGAACTTCCCTAACTCTAGCGAAGTTCGAGTTAGGGAAGTTCGACAGCATATTGTTTTTTTTTTTAAGAATGTATTTTATTTTGTATTTAAATTTTCTCTAACTCGAACAAAATCGAGTGGCAATAGCGTTTACTGAGCAAATTTCATACAATTCTGCTTCCCTAACTCGAACTTCCTTAACTCGAATTTCTCCTTATTTCGAACAAAAATATTGGCCCGTACTACTGTAAGTCGAATTTTTCGGGAAAATCCCCAAAAAAGATTAAATTTTTTCGTTTCTATTAAATGCTTTTGTTACCGGCTCGTTTTGATACGTAATATATGGTGATATGGTAATATGGTGAAGGCAAATGATAGAATATTGCATCAAAAATTACTTAAGCTTGTGAAATTGCTTTACTTCTTTGTCAGCGCATCAGCTCAATAATATTTACCAATGCACCAGCACGTGTATTAAAATTGTTATCTCTTTAAGAAATCTTTAAGCTTATTTGTAAGAAATTCAAAAGTGGCCCAAAAAGTGAAGTGGCTGAAAAATATGTTATCTCATCGAAAACAGTTTTCATTATATTAAAAAATGGAAAATTAATTATGATGACATTTGAATCGGGAACTTCTTCGGATACAGAAAAAGAACGATAAAACCTATTTATGAGAATATCGACATGTCTTAAACAAACTGGAATTTTTGTTGTTGAAAATAACAAGAAAAGTTTGCAATTTGAAGTGTATTTATAAAGTTTTAGTTTCAATTAAAAAATTCCCTAACTCGAACTTTTTTCTCGGATAATGGTGATTCGAGTTAGGGAAGTTCAACTGTATTTTAAACAATTTTTTTAGTCTGTTAATTCTAATTCAAATATATTATATTTCATCCAAGCATAGCTGTTTCAGCAGTTCAGTTTAAAAATGTAGTATTCAACAACTCAAGAATTATAAACTTTATATTAAAAGTCTTTCCGTAAGTTTAAGCAACTGTTTTTTACTTGAACATTACAGTGAACATTTAAAACTCTTTAACAGAGTTACAATTATTAAAGATCATTTCTGTTCTAAAATGGCATCTAATCAAATTATATAAACTACTAAGTATATTGGTATCAATTAGACAGAATATAACAATTAAAAGTCGAAAAGACAAGTATTTTTCATTCAAATTTCCGTTAAAAAACTTGTTTAAGCCCTTAAGTCTCAAGCAAAAACACGTAACAAAGTTGCAGTCAAGTTGCGGTTTTTGACCTCGAGGTACTCTGTATTATGTGGTACCATGTATCTGTGGGATACATTCTCATTAAAACATAATATTTTATGCATTCTTGAAAGAACTATATATTTATTATGCAATTGTAATGCAAGTTTCAAGGTAAATAAGAAAGCATAAAAGATAAGAGGGAAATTTTTTTTAAAATATTACATTCCCTTGCACAAAGTTATAAAACTCGTTATTTTCATTGAATTACGGCGTATGGTATAAAAACATCATAAGTTGTGAAAATAGCTGGAGGTATGAAAACTTTTCCCCTTCAAATATGAACCTGAACGTGGGTTGGCCAGTCAAAAACAAACAAAACAAACTATTTATGCATTTGGCTTCAGCAAAAGTTTGCTAAGAATTGTACAACAAATTTGAGTGCTCCAAATTGAAATTGATCCAAAATTAGAAACACGTGAGGGGCAGGAAATTGACTTCTGTAAAATGACATTTAAGTCTGAGACTCAATTGAATGCACGTTTGGTAAGCAGAACGATGGATTCAAATCAATGTCAGTGCCTAATTCAATTGACAGGGGACATGTTGCATGCCAAATGGAAATGCAAATTGTATTGTCAGATTTGATTATTTACACATATGTACATATCTTCCCTTTTGCTATTGCTATCAAATTATTACCTGTCATTAGATGGCAAAGATTCACAGCTTTCATATATTTCATTATGACAAGCTATTTAGTTTTTCATAAAACTAAAGTTCACTTAACAAGAAATATGCTTTATTAACATTACTTATTCAATTTTCTTTATATTCTTTGGAATTTGAAATTTACTTTTTATATTGCACTCATACAAACTGTTTGGTTCAGCAGTTACCTAGCAACTTTATTAAGAAAACCAGAATTAAAAAAATGCAAAGCTTACAAAGATAACATTAGATAAAAATACTGAAAATTGCCTCGAGAGCCAAAAGATGTACAATCTGAATTTTTAAGCTGCTATTTTTTGAGAGCACATTCAAGGCTTTGTGCAAAAAATAAATGAATTAATGTTTGAGTGCTAAAGTGAGAAAGAAAATCAGGAATTGTCTGAGAGTTTAGAAATAAATATAAATATTCCTGCATGCTGCAAATGACAATTAGAATTTTTTTTGTGCATATGGGGAGGAAAAAAACTATAAATACTTTAAATGCTTGACATAAGCGATTCTTTTTCAAGCTTGAATATGTATTGGCTTATAGTTTCTCCAATAGTTTTTATTCTATAGCCTTTTGTGTTTCCTGCTGCAAAAGTGTTTCGTAGGAAATTTAATTACGGGAGGTCCTCGAAGACAAAATCTGTTAGATGCAAATGGCCCAAAAGTTATTACTGTTGTACGTTATCCTGTTAACAAATCAAAATTGTATTTAAAAAAACGCATAGTAAAGTAAGCTAAAAACAATCTAAAAACATTTTGTCTATGATAATCGGGACTTAATTACACTCTCTCTCATTTGACAAAGAAATTGGAGTACAAAATGCATCCCTCAGCACTCCATTGTACTTAACTTGCCAACAATTATTTTTAAACACAGATTTTCCTATTATTATTTATCGTTGTTACCATAATTACAATTTTCAAGAGAAAGATGAGATCTATTGCAAAATGGAGCATTGCATAAAATCCAATTACAAGTTAAGTTCGTGTTAATGAGATTAAAAAGCCAAGAACGCTTCAGCTTAGCGTGCTCGACTCCAAGAGACCTCGTACCCAATACTTAAAAATTACAAGTCATTGCAAACTTAAAATATAGCAAGCTATTAAGTGGGAAGGCCTATAATCGAGGTATGAAAATTAAATTAAAGTGAAAATAGCTATTAAAAAGATAATTATTTATACGAATACTTCGAAAGCGAGAATCGGACCCATGACCAGGTTTCTAAAACTGTTGGATATTTTTTCATCCCATTTGTTTTTTTTACAAATCATAATATACAATTGGTTTTGTTTAAATGTTCATACATACTTTGGTGTCAATTTTAGAGTTACAGAAATCATTATTTCAGATTTTCCAATAATTCTGCACACAATTTTATAGTAGCCTGAGAGTAAATTTTGGTTGGATAAGCTCCATACGTTATCTTGTTTCACGGCGGCACAAATAGTTCCTTCATAGCAGGTATATTCGCACAGTGTTCATATTCGGTATAGACAAATTTCATATAATATTTATCAAGGAACTCGTAAAATGATATTTTTTTAACTTTATATGGTAGGGGATAATAATCCTCTTCTCTGCCGCTTTAGCTGCTAAACATGTTAACAGTAACCTGTCTTATAATAATAAAAATAGTCATTAAAATTCTCTAAAGAGCCTCTAACTCACCATGGTCTTCTTATCAGCATCGAATTTCCAATCAACTACAGTCGAAAACTTCTGCACCTCCATTTCCACGTGATCCAATGACACACTAACATTCGTCAGATTATCATCCGACGATGAACAGTTTGCGTAAAGCAATTCATAATTTCAATGTCGCTATTTTTAGGAAAATTATTAATTTCCGATATCCATTTCGAGTAAACTTACCCAATCAGCACAGAGCACTGATAGATATTTTAGTATTATGAATCAATCAATAGTAAATTCATTATACTGTGAGAGTGGAACTCAGATAAATACAGGCGAATTAAACTATTCACATGTTTATATAGCTGACATGCCGATTAAAAATCACATGCAATCATCTAATTTCATTTGAGAATGTTCATAATCCACTGTTAATTTTATCTGATAATCATTAAATATTTAATCATTATCATTATCATTAAATTGTAAAAAGTACAATTTTAATCTGAGTTTTACCTAGAAAACAGTATTATCAACGGAAAGACTTAATATCGAATTGATTGTGCTCAACTGTTAGATATCCAGTACCCATATGTTGTTTCTGATCAAACACTATATTTATTATTTTTAAGGTCGGAGATGTCATACTAAGCTTGTTTCAGATATTGGCACAAACTTATTAGCCCCTTGTACTTTTTGGGTAATGGTTCTTAAAACGCGTTGCCTACTTAACAGCGCATTTAAGCCAAAATGTACACGACTAAAACTCTTTTTTAGCAAGAAGATGAGATTCTCATCAGGAAAAATCTTTAATGAGTTTAGAACTAAAAACAGTTTCCAACTTAAAGAAAGTTAAACGCGGAACAAGAGAAGTAATCGAATAAAGAATATAAAAATACAACTTTAAAATCCATGCATTTGCAAAGGTGAGTCGCAACTGACCCCCAATGTGATAGGGATAAGGAAATAAAAGAAATGTTGCAATGTCATCCTTATATACATTTGTACATGCACATGTCTGATTATGGCAATGTGTCATGTTAACAATGAAGTGACAGAAACAGATATAATATGTTGCTCAAAAACAATACAAATGACAGCGTATTGTTATTGAAGCCAATAAATTTCTTTGCAAAAAAATCAACGCAATTTTAAAAAGCATATCAATGATATTTTTCCAGTAAATTTTGAACAATATATGAATTTTCTATGAAAATAATATTGATTTTTTCATTGATTGACAAGGAAATAAATTAAAGTAAAATTTAATTTAATTGTTAAGAGATACATATTTGAATTTAGCCAGATCTGTAAAGGGTACGATGGGCGAACAATTTGGTTTACAATAAATTAATCGTATCTTGATTCTTTATTCCCAAACTTGTATTTATCTTGGATAGAAAAAACTTTCCAAATCAAATGCAGACACACAAACAGAATATTGTATGTATTCTGGCAGCAAAATGTGCCTGTATTCGATTATATATCAATCGGAAGCACAAGGAAAATCCGTTTAGCAAATGTTTTCAGTTTGTTGTAAAATGCCTTTGACTGCGATTGGTCTTTGGGCATCGATAAATCCACGTCAGACTGAAAAGCTGAAAGAAAACTTATAAAGAAAGCTAAAACAAAATGGAAATTCACAAACGCAGCATTTTTCAATCTTTGGCAAACATTCAAATACATTCTATTGCTGGATTTGGCATTAATTGAAAGAAGATTTTATATGAATAAAAAGTCAGTTTGAATACACTCAAAAGCTTAAAATTTATATTGAATGAAAACATTTCTGAAACTGCTACTTGTTTTTGTAGCTGTCAAATAAATTACACTTTAAAATAAATGTTGACAATGAAACAATTAATTTATAGTGTTCTGTTTCTGCTGAACCATTTCATTGCAACCATAAACGGCTTTTAAGGTTGCCGCAAAAACGATAAGAGCTGCTTGCTCCCAGCTGAATTCTCCAGCTGCCATTTCCATTTGTGTTGGCCATTTTGTTGTTAACACTGACCTCGAGGTACTTTGTCATGATTCGTTTTGTTTCAACGCCTTTTGTATTCAAATTAGGTCCCAAGTGAATCTTGTGTCGATGAGAATCGTGACGTCGATCCCTTTGAAATTAATTCCTGTATTAACATATTTTGTACAGCGTATATTTGCTTACAGAAATGTTTATGTTTTGATGTTGAATGTTGGTTTTAAACTTTAACAACGAATGCAACAGCTATTTAAGTGATGGTGTTTGGCTGCAAGTGCGACAATTGAAAATTAAAATAGAAATTATTGAATAAATCAAGTCAGCTCGAAATCACCAATAACGTGGCGTATACGTAATTTATGACGCTCATATCTGCCACAAAAAATAGTCAAAGCGTTACAGTTTACACTACTGGTCAAGTACAAAGGGGCAAACCCATTTCAGTCGTATTCATTTTTTGACAAATAAAATCGGAAACCAACAGTAAATCATCAAAATTTCCCGACGAGCATCGTGTGTGGTATGTGTGAATCATATATTGAGTATATCCATGTTCCCAAGTCACGTATTTTCAACTGTTTGCCGTATAATTTATTAGCGCTGGCAACGTTGTTCATCGGATTACCCATACGCCGAGTTGCCCCAAAGCAAATGTAATTTTCAATTTACAATTTGGCAAATGATTCGATTTCGATTCGTCCAGAATTAGTCACTTATCAGCAAATCAGTAAGAATTTTAGACAATTTTGCTATGGATTTAGTTAGCTTTCTACCGAATTGATTCGATTCTAATGAGACGAATGTAATTGCAAAACATTAACCCATCACACTGGGTGGTATTCTTCAGCTCTATTATCCAATTTCCAGTGTCCATTAACTCGTTACGGTATTACGTGACTTGGTTTTATTCACTTTAGTTTCATTTCGAGTTTCCGTCAACAACATTGAACCACTTTTAGCAGTCTTTGCTAGACAAATATGAAAATTACAGTGCGATGACAAGCTTTCGGTTTTCAGTTTACTTTTTGCACCCATTTTGTTGGGCGCATTGTGGGCGTTTGCCTTTTCCCCCATTTAATTTTTGTCCGCAGTCCTTCCCCCTTACAGCCCATTTTCATTTTGTTTGTCAACACTGGTCGCTTTGTTTATGACTTTCCACATGCGTCACATTGAATCTATGTGTGTATCTATGTCGCATGTTAGTGTTTGTTCGTGCTTTTTACAATTGTAGACTCTGTGCAGTTCTGTCGTTAACATTTTGCCTGCCGGTTATTTCAGTCCTTTGCACTACGCAAGCTTCCCTTAATCCAGTGCCAGAAAGAAGACAGTGGAGAACCTCATGCATAAAACAAAGCCTCACAGGTCGTGATAAATAACAGATTCACCTGTGCTGAGCTCTTTATCTAGCAAAATATATAGAGTTGATCTATGCATTTCAACATTTATAGCTTATCTCCCTGTAACCATCAAATGAGTATCTGGAGAATGCTGTGAAAATAATAAATTCATGTAATTTTCATTTGAACTGATCTTTATCCAAAGTTTAAATATAAACTTGATAAGAAATCAGAAACAACTTCTATTTAAACTTTATATAAATTGCCAAATTTTCGATAATATATGCAAATGTGTTATTTTCGATAAATTGATATCTTAGTCAATTTACAATTGTAAAAAGGAAGCAAATGATAAATGAGAGCGACAATCTTAAGCATATAATATGTATATTGTGAAAAACATTCAGCAAGGTTACATAGAAGAGCATATTTTCCTATTAATAATAAAGAATGCAAATTCTCTTTTAATTGCTTTTCCTACCAGTTTTCAGTTTTCACTATACCATATTGCGGGACAAACAGCCCAACAGCCACTTTATCATGTTCCATAGTTTATGTTGACTTCGCCGAACAAACTTAATTAATATGGAGGACATGTTCAGTGCATCTCGAGTTACAGCTGACCTCCTCTTCTATAGTATTATTAGGTTTAAAATAACGACTATACATAAATAATGCAGCACTTATCAACGCTATTTACTGGTCTCTGGCGCCAGGAATTTTAATTTTTTTTACTTTTGTTTGTTTCATTCTTCGAGGAATGTGTGAAATTTATATGCCACTTAAATGCATTTCTCAGTTGAACTGCCACGAAATGTGCTTTTGTCCCAGTTCTATTTCCGCTTCTGTTCATATTGTTGTTCTTCTTTTTACTGTTTTCTTAGTCGCTGTTGCTCTTGACTTGGCCTACAAGCAAACAAACACACACACAAACACACTCGCACACACACACGCAACACAATGCGCCTGGGGGCAGGCAATAAAATGCGTTGAACGTTATTTATTACGCTGCGGTTGCTGTTGAATGGAATTTGGCAGCCGATTGTTGTTGTTAACTCAGACTAACTCTTAATTTCTTTCAACAAAAATTTCTTACATTTTTTGCCAGGCATTCTATTTAATTCTCGCAAATAGTTACCTATTTATACTATAAATTTTATAGTCTCCTACTTTGTTACTCATTTTTAATTTGTACTGTGTATGCTTGTCTGTTTTAATGTAGTTTCTATTCCTCCATTAAAACAACCAAACATTGGAAAACTCAAGAATTGCAGCTGCTGCACAAGTAATTGCAATTCTGTTGTCACCGTTTCAGATTTGTTCGCGGCATTGTTAAAACGAAGCGACAGTTTTGTTGATAAGTTTCCAACAGATTTTCACGCAATTTTCGCTTGACAATTTTTGCTTTTACTTTTCCTCTGTCAGATACCGAGAAAATTGCGTATCAATTATTCAGCTCACAGGACAACTGATTCCAAAATTGCACTGCAACATATGAAAAAAAAAAAAAAAGAATAATAATCAAAGCTCCATGAATGAATCATTTGTTCTGCGAGTTTCTCTTATCAATTGCTCGTAATCAATAACAGAAGTAATCCTGGTATATACGCGAATCGTAAAATCTTTCATTGTTATTTTGCTGATTTTATTTAAACTTTGTAAACTGTCCCAAACACCGCAACGTTGTGGCAAGAGTCTCAGAAGCTGAGTCGACACACAGAAGTTGAACAAACTTGAAGGCAGCTTAAAATTCAACTAATTGTGTTTATCTTGCAAATTTCAGAAGCACTTCCAGGGCCTTGGTTAAAACTTCATTTAATTTACCATTAATTGTTACAAATTTAAAGGATTTAATACAATAAAATCTTAACTTAAAGACAGAATATTAGAATCTGTTTCAATTACACAATCTGTCGTTAAATGTGAACACACTTTCTGTGTTTTACTTTGTAATTAAATATCAGAGAGACCCAGAGACGAAAATGAGAAAAACTCGCTGTCCAACGGATTTCTCACATAACAATAAGGTAGAGAGATTAGCCTAGGGGCAAAAACACATCAGCGATAAAATGAAAAAGTTTTCCAATGGAAATAAATTTGCTGAGTGGATAACTGTGTTCGTTTCTGATTAGCTGGATATCGAAATTTAAAATTCCTTTGCCCTTTTACTGTTTAGATGTGAATGAATAGAATCGAACGAAAGGTGTAAAGTATATACAATTATTTAACAACACTGATGCAGGTAGAACGCACTTCCAATATTTATATTTTTTTATGAAAAATTTAAATAATCTCTATTTTATATTTAACGCTTACAATTAAAATTAACTTCCACAATCTATACTTTAATAAATGCAAGTATTTTCATTATTTTTTAGACTTTATTTAACAATTTGCACGTACAAAATATATAATAATTTGTCTCTCTCACAATGACAATAATCCCTTATGGGCTCATTCGTTTTAAGAGCTAACCTTTATTTTAATGTTTACTTTAGTAATTTTAAATTAGACAGAGGGATAACATTTAAATTCCACCCACGCAACCATTTTAAATGACAAAAGAATGCAGGCATTCAACAATCAGAGCTGCAAAAGAGCAAAGTTTAAAGCGGCACTTTGGCTTTGCTTAGACCAGATAACAAACAAAAAGGTGTCCCTTATATCTTCTGAAGTCGGCGAACAAAACAGACGGATATCCAAATCTGCAAACCCGACATAAGCATTAATAGCTAACACGATTAATGTGTATGCAATTTTATTGCCCAAGGCGGTTTTTTCTGTGTCCTGTGATGGATAGCTTCTATTCTATATATATATAAGCCTGGCCGCGGCTTATATGGAGTTTTTTCAAGTTGCCGATATCAATGAGCACCGGGCTGAAAAATATTCGTTTTCACCCCTAGAATACACCTGCAAAATTCGAGCCCGATCGGAGTTCATTTGATGGACCCGAAAACGGATCAAAAGTCACCCAAGCCATTTGTATGGAAAAAATCAGTTGTTGTATAGAAAACTTTTTTGTTTTTGAAGATATCTCTACGAAACTTATTACATGCCAATATTTTATTACTCTACACAATTTGATAAAGTTTCATCAAAATTGGACTACCATATCCTATAGCTTCTATAGGAGCAATCGGTCGCAAAATTACTTCTGTGACACACATTTTTGTTCTTTGGCGTATCTCAACCAAACTCGCTAGTTATGTTTTGAACATTTCAATCAAAATTTTTTTTAAAATTTTTTCAAATTCAACAATAAAAAACAATAATGGAATTAATTTATTGTACTACTTCAACTATTACAGTCTAAATATGAATTATTGCTATTGTTTTTGTGTACATTGCTTACAGATATTCTGCATTGTAATGCTATTGATATTTGGCACATTCTTTAAGCTTAAATGTGTGCATGTGTCTTTGTACATGTGTATATTAGGCCTATTCACTACATACAATGATATTAATGTCCCAAACAAGAAATATGCCTGACTTCTTGACCTTTTCATATGACAAATTAATGTACGCAATTCTAATTGTAGATGCTCAAGTCTCTAGTGTCATGGGTCACATACAAATAGAAACAAAATTTCATCAAGGATATCTTCGTTTCTAAGGATCAGTTATAAGTTAACCTATTTTAACGTTCAGGTATAATTGATAATCACTATTAATTAAGTTTTGTCCATGTTTGTATGTCGTTCTCTTAAGCAAGCGGACATCCAGTTTTCAAATTAAGCAGATATACTGGAGAGTTGGGATTTAGACTGAGCATACATTATTTTGAACATCGATTCACGTGCCCTCATTTCTCTGGAGTATAAATTATTGACTATTAATGAAAAAGGTGCTTTGGGCCAACTGTCAATTGTAGCCAACAATAATTACAGTTATCCACATCGATGTCGCGTTCTCATGGTTTCACAGTCGTATTTGTTTGGAAACATTTACCATGAAGAATTAATTGAACCAATTAAATACAATAAATGCAATTGCCACTTCGCAGTGGTAACAACAACAACAACTGCCAATCCATCAACGTGGTACCACGAACTTATCGACGATTCAATGTTACAATATAAATACAATTGTATTTGTAGGTCTAAAAAAGCCGCATTTTTAATATGATAAACTTCGACAAGAAAATTAAGTAATTGGTATTTGCTGTGGATATTCTTTGTAATGAGTTTATTTAATAACCAGCTAAAATGCTTGTGGTAATTACAAAATTGCACGACTGATATTCAACTCTTAAAATGAAAATTCCAATGTTTCATTGATGGGTTGAAATCGCAATTTGTCAGTTTCGCATTAATGCTCATCGTTTACTCAACGGCAGCGTGGCCAATTTGCAAATGAAATATAAATCAGGCAATCAAATTATATAATTGGATGTTAACACTATAGTGCAACACAAGACTATGGGGCAAATCACAAGATTCTCTGCTGATAATGATGACTCAAAGATTATGCTTCTGAAACAAGTTTCGTGTTTTAAAACATAGTTTTAGCTGTCTTCAGATTCAAGCTAGAATCGGAACCATCTGAACAAGTTAATACTGTTAATTTGCATTAAAAAAAGAGTTTATTAGCCCATCGTCTCATGGGCATGTGCCAAAAGAATAACAAAAACTGTAGCATACATTTTGGCAAATTGCTTTGGCGCCTAAAATTGTAATGTGTTGTTATCGTGTGCGAATTGTCAGAGTAACAGAATTATTTTGCTTTAATTAAACAAAACAGAACAGAAAGTTTTAAAGCGTAATTTGTTGTAGTCAACAGGTCAGGCAGGAATCGATAAATCTTCCCCGAATCAATTTTATAAATTGTTGGTTGGCGCCCAATAATGTCAGTCCCATTACGCAAACAATTAATTCTTGTGGCATTCGCAATCCAAAAATAATTATCCGAAAAGACGAAAAATACCTTTTAATTATATTGTTGCATTCGTAGCTGGGCATCGTACTTGCTTAAAGTGCAAAATGCAAAAGAGCACTATATAAATCAGCAATCAACCCGCCGGACAGGTGGGTAACCAAAAGGTGGCCAGAGAGTCCACCAATCTGCCTGCGCATCATTAACAGCATCCGGTAATATTTCCGGTGACAGCTGCCCACCCACTCAGCGTTAAGAGACCAACTGAAATTGGAGAATGTGGGAGATCAAATACCCTACGAAAGTGTAAGGTGTACTCAATTTTAACTTATTATAAATTTTGTCTCAAATTTAATAAATTTACTATGTCGTAAAATTTATATTCTACATGGCGCGTATAATTATAAATGTTTTTACTTAAAGTATCTTTCAGAAATGTGCAACAAGATGATGTGTTAGTAAATAAAATTTTTTACTTTCATCGACTTCTTGAATTTTTGAAAAATAAAACTTTAGTTTTATAATATGTAAGTACTTTCTCATACAGTAATAATTTCATTACACTAATCTTTGAGAAAGATTCTACAAATGAAATCCTTAATAAAAATAGATTTGTGTGGTTTTAATTTTGATAAAAAAAATATTGAAACTCCATTAAATTAATTTAAGCTTCAACAAAATGTGATAATTTAAATAACTGGTTTTTCTTCTAACTAAAGAGTCCAAATAGACAGAGTATTTGGATGCATTGCCCGAGTCCATTTTGGCAGGTGGTTATCGTCATATTAGGATTGGTTTGCAGCTGACACAGAGGCGCGGTCACAATTTACCCACACTCACACACTCACACGCACACACACACACACACTCGCTGCTTATACTGACACCTGCAAATTCATGGGTTGACCACACGGCGACCACGCTACGAACAGGAACTAAGCCAATTTTAGCAGCTAATGCAGCAGTTTTATGTCTCCTGCTCGCTGCTAGCTTAACTTTTAGCACATGACACGTCTACTTTGCTGTCCCAAAGTTGATAATAGTTTTATTCCTCTCAATATTGTAGCCACATTTAATTAAAGTTTTAAAGTTGCTATTAATTAAATATGCGAATACAATTAATTCTTTCGCATTAGAACGGTTTTTTTACTTCACTTTCAAAACAAACCTCTTTTTTTCAATTGTATCCTCTGTAGGCAAAATGGAAAAGTATGGACATGCAGGCACTTTAATTACAATTTATACCCTGTAACAACTAAATATGGATAGATTAACCTGATCTGTGTGTATACTGAAATAAAGGTGCTGCATTTATCTATCCCAATTGCGGAGTATCTCAAAGTTAAGCACTCTTTAAAATAGCGACATGAACAAGTTTCAAACTCTAGAAACTTTTTTCACCTTTCATTTGTTATTATTTAAAGTTTTATCTGCACTCGAAGCACATTTTAATGGATGCAGCTCAAAGCAAGGCACAAAAATCTCGAAGCAATGTCAACATCGAGCTGACATTCCCAGCTGCTAAATCACAGTGCTTGACAAAAGCACATGTCCAAAGACAAGCCAAAGAGAACTCTTAGTTCTTAATCACATCATGCAACTTCCTTCTTAGCCGAGTGATTAAAAAAAGTCATCATAAGTATTTTGACAATTCTTAAGCATTCATGCTTTTATTCTTAATTGGATCGTTGTTGGCTTTGTCAGAAAATATGCTAAAATTCATAACAAATTATTTCTTAACTCTTACGCTGAGTTTAAGGGTCGTTTTTTTAGGTTCCAGTTAGGGTCTCAGTTAATTAACTGCAAGATATTCTGACGTATAATACATAGAAATTAATGTCAGGTTTAAAAAACACTCTTATAACAATTTACATAGACTTTGAAAAACGATCCAAAGAATATCTGTCTTGTCCATTTTTTCCTTAATAATGCAAATAATAAATAAGCTGAACCAAATAACGAGTATCTCTTAAAAATGCATGAAACAAACTATTCCATTTGACCCTTGTGCTCATTAATTTTCTATAGACTAAGCTGAGAAATGAATAAGTTACAAACGCGTAGAGTTCATTGATTTCCTTTTCTACTGCGGGTCAGAACATGACAAATTGGATAAGTACTTGGAGTTTACAGGAAATTGCAGTGGAGGTCGTGCACTTCTATTTGGTTGACTCGCTTTTCCTTGGCTTTGGCATTTTCGCTTTTGTTTTCAAATCGTGTTCAGCATTTTGTCGCCTGTTTGATTTGTTAGCCAGCCAGAGGAGACAGGAAACAGAACGATGTCAACCAGCCATGGCAAAGTACTTAACATTTTTAGCGTGCAGCACATTCAATGTGTTTGCTAAAGCATTTGACTCATTTGTGCTTTATTAACAATTCATATGGACTGCAGGAGTGCGAAGCGGTTCTTACCCTATAAATGAGAACATAAATGCTAATGATCTTGTGCCTTACAAAGGAAAAGAGGTTCAATAGTAGAATGCTATTATTGAATAAATAAATTAAGGGTACTTAGGAATTTAATCCTGCAAATTACTTTTAATGATGATGAATAAAAACTTGAACCAAATGAATCCAATCAAATCACATTTATTAGACGGAGTTCAATGCGAAAATGGAATTCTTAAGAAAATGTGCTTAAATGTAATTTATACTCGTATTTGTATGGTCACAATACGAGTACTTGGTCTATCAATGTAAAGAGCTGCCATCTCACATCTGCCACGGTGTCTTCTACTTCCCAATCAATGGAGATAGATATTCTTTGCCGTTTGATTGAAAGCTGCTCCATCAGTTATCCGCATCCTGGTTGGCAGGCATTGTGTGTGGACTCCAATGATTTGGTTTCATGTCAGGAAATTGGAAAATGGTGCAATTGAATGCGAGGCAGCCAACAAACGGCGGGAAGAAACTAATTTATGGTCTATTCGTGCATATTCCAAGTGCAAAATCGAAACGTACACAAACAAATAATTGTTAGTTTCCTTGCTCCGGGGGACATATGTGTGTGTCTGTGTGTGTGTGAGCGTGAAAATGCAATAAATCGAAAAAATTTCATAAGCTGCCAATGCAGTCCAAATGGATGGCAAACAATTACCAAAACTCCATTAAAAGCACACACACACACATACAAGTGAAAGTGAGACATACTCACAGATGAGTGAGAGAATTTTGATGGGCAACAAGTGCGGCTTAACGCATACGGACACAAAATGCACGTGCCAGATGAGACTCAAGCCCAAAGACCGTCGTCCCTCGACTTGCATCTCATCCATACGATTTATTAAGTTCAAGCGACCCGAGCTGCAATGCAAGGCAACAAAAAAATGAAAGTTGAAATACGAATCTACGTCGGATATGCAAGGCACAAAATTAAATCACCACCCAGCGCTCTCACTCTCTCTCTCTCTCTCTCTCTCTCTCTGTTACACACTGTCTCAACGGTTTATGCGTGGCGTACTGTGCGTATGTGTAGTATCTGAATCTGTGTGCTTTGAGTAATCTAAGCAAATAAACGCCACACAGCATTGCGACGGTTCCCAACGAACACACATCGTCTGTAAGGCTGAAATTCAAATTGCAACTCCACAATATGCAGATGATACCAACAGCAACAACAACAACAACAACATCAAAACATAATTACGAATACAGCTGCTATGAGCAAATGATGCGACAAGCTCAGGTTCAATGATTTACTATCCTGATGACATTGGGGATGTTACATAAATAAAATAAAAATTTACAATTTTATAATTGGATTCATACAATAATCTGTTAACAGTATTTTGAGAATATTCAGTCTAAAGTTCGACAAGGAGATAAGTATATGAGATAAGAATAGTAAAAAGTATTTGAATTCCTGTTGGGAAATAAACTATATAAATATAATTCAACAATTGTAAAATTTGGTTGCTTTCCCTGTCATTGTATTACACACATTTTATTAAAATTGTTTTAAAATTGTATTTAAATATGTTTTACATTTTCTTTTAATAAAAATTATAGCTTAAAGAAAAATTTTTTTTTTGTGTCAAAAATTATCTTAAATTCTGAATAATTTTTTATTATAAAGACTAATTGCGAAATCGTTCCATGGATGAAAAATAATGTTTAAAGGACCTTTCGTCCTTTGGTTTTGTGGAATTTTAAAAATCGTGGTCCTAATAAGAGTATTGACACCAAGTTTGTGAAGATCTGTCCATAAACACATCTGAAAACATCTTAGAATTGACCATAGATTATGAAAATTGGTTACAATTTTTTAATTATTTCGAGCTTTTACAAATCGATGCGCTCCAATATTTAATCTTATTTTTGTAAAGAATATTAAGAATTAAAATAATTTACATGTTTATATTAAAAATAAATAGCCAAAAATTTAATTTTGTATGTTCAATTTTACTTTAAACAAACTGCCAGCCACAAAATCACACAACAACCAAAAATTGCAGCAAGAGCAATTCAACAGGAAATCGACAAATTGTGACAATCGCCATTGCTAACTGGAAACTCATGCGTGCTTGAGAGTGTGCGTGCTTGTTTACATGTTTGTATTTGTTTAGCTTTGCATCTTACGTTTACGCTTACGTTTTACTCTTTCGTTTTCGTTTGCGCTTTGCTCTCCATTTAACGTGGATCATGTCGCTGCTCTCGCTGCTGCCAATGCTCAAGTTTACGCTTACGCTTACGTTTACGTTTGCTGCTTCGTCGTCGGTGCGTCTGGCCGGTGTGTGGGAAGCTTCGTGCGTTCAGTTCGTTATTCGCATCGAAACTCGACGCATCGACAAACAAAACGCGGATTTTTCAACTCTTTGAAAAATAAACATTTGAAAAATGCGGCGGCTATGGAATGCCCGAGCACAGTGAATGTAACTAAACAACTAACTACTTATGTTATAATACATTTATTTTAAATTGTTTACAAAGTGCCGCATACATTGCCAAGATAACGTCGCAAACATAAAGTAAAGTGATTTAATTATATCGAGTATAAACAAAACAAACAAATCGTAAAAATGTATAAAGGATAGTGTTATTTATAAATAGCCATTGACTTGTGCCAACTAGAAAGTGAAATTTCAATAAACACCCTTGAATATACATAAGCAACAATAATAAAATTTAAATCTAAATTAAAATGCCCAAGTGCGTTTGGACTCTTATCTTTGTGAACGTACTTGACATTATGCATATATTATATACATACATACGCAGACAAATATTTTTTTATCTTCTCAGAAAGCAATTTGTACATTTTGCCAGATATTTTTTTTATCATTCTCTGTGTAATTCTACAAAATCGAAGTGTTTGCTGTAAAATTAACCCATTGTGATCTGCTCTTCAACACAATTAACACCTGGAATCTTTGGTCGGTGACAATTATTGACAATAATTTGAACTTGATTTTGTGCTTCTTCTGCCCTCCCTTTTATTTCCCTTTCTGCACCAATTGATTGAATATTGTTTTGATCACTATTCAATTTCCTCAATTTACTGAAATTTCGATATATAACCAAGTTGGCCAGCATCTGTGTCGCTGTACATGATGTTTATGGCATCGAGCCGCCCACAATAATTCAAGTGCAAACAATAACTGTGCTGTGTGTGGCCAAATCCAAATGGATATTAAATAATGATTTACATAAAGTTCAGCTTCTGTGCATCTATGATAAATTGCTTGATAAATTGTGTATAAAGTTAATTTATTCAGAAGACATAAATTAACAATTCCATTATAATTTTCCCATATGGGTATTTCCAGGATCGAGAACGCGACATTTGTACGTCTTTAAATGAAAATAAAATGGCTGAATTTGACATTTTCAAAAATGTTTTCTCAGTTGTTTAATGCATTTTATCAACACTATTTTTATTAAAAAAGACAAGCTTTGAAGACTTGTCATTATTGAATTGTTTATAGAAAACAATGCATCGCGAACGCGACAAATGCGAAGTTCTGCGAAAAGTGGCGAGTAATTTGGAATACTCTTAAACCATACTAAAATAATGTAGTTTTCCATTTTAGAAATAATTTTGATATGTAACTATCATTTTATTTATTTTACAAGTTTATTTAGTATTTTGTATCGCGAACGTGACAAGATTTTGACCTAGTTTGTTCCAAGAATTTGTTCATCAAATTTTATTCAATATATATAAAACAACTTGTAAAACTTGTTTTTAAAAAAAAAAATTCAATATATTTCTATGTATTAAAATGGTTTATGTTACATCTTACATCTATCTTACTTAGTGTGATCCTGAAAGGTTCATTTTGAAAGTCAATTTTCAAGAAAATTTTCCAATGTAGAATCATTATGTTGATCCTATTGAATTTCTTAAATAAATAATTTAAATACAGTTTTGGAAGAAAATTTTGACAAGATGTGAGTTTTTTAAAAATTTTACGTTTTTGGTCGAGGTGGACATTTTTCTATAAATGCCCATATTCAATTGACTTACGAGTTATAGCAATATCTCTAAATTTCAGCAGTTATTCACCCATTATAAAAAAAAACGGGAATTGCTCTAGTGGAGTTTCCGAGTAAAGGATACCCGTTACTTATTTAAATGTACATAACATATTTCTTTGCATATTTTTAGTCATTTACATTGCTTGAAACTTAAACGGACGGACATAGCCAAATGAATTCGGCTGTTGATGCTGATAAAGAATATATATTCTTAATAGGGTTGGAGATGATTTCTTCACCCTGTTACATACATTTCAAAGAATGCAACATACCCTTTGTCTTTATTTTTAAGTAACCGGTATAATTAATAGTGCTTTAATTTATCAAGCAGAATGAAAACTAAAGCACTAACATATTTTTAATGAATTAATCCGTTGCTAAGTTATAGAAAAATAATTTAAAATTTTGTATCAGTTGCTTTCAATTGTTTTTAATTGTATTATATTGTATTATTTTAAATATAAAATTATCTATGCTTAGTCAGAGTAGAGGGGAAGTCGCTAGAGAACAACTCAGATCCGAGTCACCTACGTAACTGGCGCCGCTTTGTCTCTATGGTAAACTCAGACGCGTCGAACTTGAAATTAGTTTTTTTTTTTAGATTGCACAGCACAAAGATTTCGTTGTCGTTTTTCGTAGTTGTTAGCCAGATTTTCCGGCTTCAATTTAATTTATTGCACAGTTTGCAATTCAACTTATTTCAGACGAACAAGCTCGCCAATGGCAAACGAAATGTTTTGTAGCGCAAAAGCAGAAAATAATTATAAGACCCTCTCAATTTAATTTCTATTGTTCAGCTTCAGTTTGAATTTCAGTCTTTTAATTAATTGTTTTTATTTGAAGAACAAAAACTGCAATTACATGCTACAAAAGATGAGCCCTCAAGTTAATTGGGTGATATATTAACACTTTATGGGAGGAGAATAAAAATAATAAAGTTTATTAAGTGCTAACTCTTGGCCTGATTAAATAATACTCTACTGTTAAATTTATATATGGTCTCCTCAATCGTTTAACTTACTCCTTATCTTTAAAAGATAAAATCGTTTTGAGTCAGGTTGTTTTGAAATATTTTCAAATCAGTAGCTCAGTTTAAGAAATTATAATTTTTTTTTGCATTTGTGACAAGTTTAAATTATGTTTGATATTAACTTTTTATTGGATTGGTGTCTGCTCACTGTCGTGTCATAAGTTAATGAATCTATATGTAACTCTAAGCCTAATTTTCGTTTATTTTAATCACCATACCGGTTTTATTTGCTTTGAAAGATCGTTTAACTTAATGTCAGCGTGCAGTGCATTTTAAATGCAATAAAATACGATGGGATTTTTAAAAATAGCTATTGGCATTCATGTGTATTATATGGTCATTGAACTTCGTATCTAGTAATCTTTATATCGATTTGCTTCGGTCATTCGAGTAGGTGAATTTATTCTGTTTATTGTTACATATCGTAATCTCATCTAATAATAAATAGTAAAAGCCTTCTTCAAGGTGCTATTAATGTATACATTTTTATAGTTTTCAATCCGCCACTTACAAAATTCCATCGAATTTTTGCTTTGTTGCTTCGATTACTTAACCGCACTCGACAATATTTTCAACTACTGCTAAAAATGGCTAAAAATAACACAGCTTATATTTCGTTCAAAAGGCCAACAACAACGACAACAACAATTTGCTTAAGCAGCAAACCCAACCAAAACAAAAATATTAGCAACAAATAATGACAATAGTAATGACTGAGTAATGAGCAAAACGAGTGAGAATGTGAATATGCTATTACCCTGTAAATTGAAGGAACTACGATTTCTTTATCCCAGTTCCGAATATCCATTTGTTTTGAATAAATATATAAATAGAAGTGAGCATCAACTCAAAGCATCTCATAAACAAGTAACAGTAAAGTTTTCGAGTTTCAAATTTGTAATTAGTGGACAAGAGATTCATAAATCATAAATCAGTAGCGAAGAACTATAATTAACTGTGTTTTATATTTATAGACAAACCTAGTTTGTTTTGGTTTCAAGGGGTTTTGGACAATCATCGATTGCTTTGATTTACAGCCATAGAAGATCGAAACAAAGGGGCCTGTCCATAATTAGCGTTAAATATCAGTTAATGTCCATACCAATTAAGCAAGCTATAAACAATGTGTGAACTTCATTAGTCGGACAGAAAGAGAAACAAATAGTCTAAAAATATGAATAATTACGTGTGCACATATTTAAATGTTGATGGATCGCAAGGTGGGAATTATACATTAAAAGTACACAATTCAAAAGCAAAACGATCTCAAAAGCCAAAAAGAAAAACGAAAATAAAAATTAATAATCTTTGTGCGAACAATAATTATAACGCAGCTCAGCTGTCAATAACTATCTGCAACTCTAACGGCACACAAACAAGCCAGCACTAATGACCCTTGGCTATTGACTGTTGTCTGTCTGTTGTCTGATGTCTGTTTGACTGCTGTCTGTTGGCTTTTGACCGTGTTGTCCACCCGCTGTGATGCTGGCAGGCGATCGATCTGTTAATCCACGGCACGTGTAAACTCTTAACATCTCCGCGGTCCGAAATAATACACGATGGAGCAAAAAACAAAAATCAACTAAACTCAGAAAGTCTGAGACCGTATGAAATTGAAAATTAACAACAACAACAACAACAACAACAAAATAGGCATGAAAAAAAATAGCAACAAAATTCAAACAAAGCATTAGCTGTACTTTGTCATTCGTCATAATGCATGGCATGTGCCCATTTGAAGTTTGAAGTTTGGGAATGGCTCAAGTGATCTGACCCATATTTGGTGTTTTGGCAGTTAAAAATAGACGAAACTGGGTTACCAATTGGTAGCTGAGTGGTAAACAAAACATTTCAGACTCTTCGCCAATTACCAATTACCTCTACACATAATTTTGGCATCTAATTTCCTGATACCATATGAACTTTTGCTATTAATATCCAATTCTAAATCTACTGCAACTACAAAAATAGTTCATCTGTTGAGTTCAGGAGCGATAACCCCTTCGAAGACTGTCAATTGTGCAAAAGTCTTTTTAAAAAGTGTTTTGTTTGTTTTCTTTTTTTTAGTTGGCACCGAATATACTTATGAGCTTCAATGCCGAAAGGCATCATTAATGATCTCTATGCCAATCTATTGTTGCAACTTTTCCTTATATTTATTGTATTATTTCCATTGTTCATTGTGGTCAGTTTAAATTCCCTAAGGCCTTTTTGGAGTGTGGTTATTTTTGGCAATATTTTTTTTTTTTTGTGATTTTGCTATAAATTATAATTATAAGACATTATAATTTAAGAAATTGGTTTCTTTTGAATGTCTTTAAATACCTAGTACGTCACCTGGTAGCTTCACTATTCCATTAAACTTCTCCTAGCGATCTATGAGTCTTTAAGAACCAGTCTACCTAAAAACCTACACATTTCCACTCTTTGTTGTCTATGGTCAATTTGTGGTCCATCGAGTGCTGCGGGTATACAGAAGCTTTCTGCCAATTCATTCTTTTTATCTTGTACTGGTAATTGCCGTTAAATTTGTAACGAATTTAATTCAAACTTTAGAAAAAGCCCATTACATTTTACGGCTATATTTTAAATCCAGCACTACGTTTTTGGCATGAATAGGAGAATTCAATATCTTGCCCCAATCAACCCTCGGCTTATATATGTATATATATAATTTAAGATTTACGTCCCCAAAAGTGAAGGTCAGACGAATTGTAAATGCTGAGGCAGCCTTTTTTAGCTGTTTAGTTTTTGAGTTTCTCAACTTCAACTAGCTTGATTTTTGTTTTTCTCTCTATTGATTCTGAGAATATATTATTAAACGAAAAAAATAATAGTGAAAAGCTTTTAATTATTTAGCCAATTGGCATATTTGAATTTAAATTTACTAGATAGCCGACTTTAGACACATTTGTCGTCCTAAATATTATTTAAATATTGCTTTATTTATTAACGACAGATGTTTTCATATTTATTCCGCTTATTTTTATATGCATCCGATCAATAATTCTGCATAATTATTTTTGTTTTGTGAAAAGCCAACTGTGGCTACATTCGGTGAAGCGTTGCACATAAATAAAACTGTACGAATTAAGTCACAATTGTATACCCTACCGAGAGTAATGCAAGTTTTACATAAAAATATAAAAGAAAACATATAAATAATAATAATAATATTAAAAAAAAGTGTTTATTTCTAGACTTTTTTGTGCGCAATAATTTAATTTAAATAAATAAATAAACCATGCCGAAATAAAATTACTTCCAAAATTTTTAAAATAGCAATAAATTCATTAAAAGTACGGACTGGGCAAAGCGCAAAGCCAAACAAAGCAACAATTAAATATAAATGAAATTTACACAGGTTTTAATTAAGAACTGTGTGCTAAATGTGCCTTATTGTTTTGCAGGCGACGCCGCAAATATGAAACACGTTAAACGTTAAACGAAAATACGAGTGAATATGCAAAAATCAACAAAAGTCCATTAATAATGAGATCGACACACAAAAAAAGTGAACTAGTGCAACGTTTGTAAAACGCATGAATACGAAAGCAGCGATCAAACAAATTGCAGCAAACATAAATGATAACAATAGAAATTGGTACGAATAACAGATTAAATACTCTAAAGATTACAAGTCAGTGGCAAGTTATCCGGCCGAGCTGTCGCAGAATGTCCAACAACATTGTGCGGCAGCCACAAAAACAACAACGACAACACCGACAACATCTTCAGGAGCTGCTGCTGTTACTGCTGCTTCTTCTGGTGCCGACTCAGAGAGCGGGGCCAGCGTCAACTAACGCCTGGTTCTACAATGTGGATGGCGATGTGGGCGTGGCCAGCATCAGTTCCATATCGGATGTGCACAGCTTTAAGGTGCCCGACACTAGAAACTCACAGAAATCGGCTCGAACCCAACTGGTGCAATACTTTCCCAGCACCGTCAGCCATGAGAGCCACCGGCTTATGAGCCATGGCACAGCACATCTGGTGCGACGTCAGCTGGTGTTTGTGGCATTGCTGCCATCAGTTGAGTCGGACAACAAGAACGACTGCATTATGCCCAAGGTGTTGCCAGTGCTCGAGCTCGGCATTGCGCATATCCAACGTCTGGGATTCGTTGGAGGCGTACAGATTGATATTACCCTGATCTCACGTGACACATTTTGCTCCTCCACATACGGGCCCCTTGGCTTCTTTGAGATCTTCACACAGTGGCCGGAAATGAATGCCATCTTTGGCCTGCCCTGCGAGTATGTCCTGGCGCCCATCTCCCGCTATGCGGACGTCTGGCAGATTCCCCTGCTCACAACTGGCGGAAATGCCGGAGAGTTCAGCAAAAAGACGGAGAGTTACTCAACACTGACACGCCTTAAGGGCGCCCAGGTCAATAATCTGGGCAACATGGTGCGCGCTATTCTGAACACCTACAACTGGACACGCACCGCACTAATCTATCAAAATGAGAATGCCAAAATCAAGGGCAATTCGGTGTGCTTCCTCTGCCTGGCAGCCATTCATGATACCATCGAGAAGGAATCTGTTTACCAGCTGGGATTCGATACTGCACACTGGACCAAGGCCTATATAATACGGCTGCTTCGCAATGTCGCCATGCGATCAAGAAGTAAGTGTACAAGAGAGTTTAAGGGGAATCCCCAACTGTGTAATTGGCATTAATCCAATTATACTGAAGAGAATCCATCGCTTTTGCACTCTTACGTATCTTCATTATTGCAACTAATCATGATTCAATGTCGCGAGATCTATATAAATAACCTTGTTCAGCTGATCCACTTGCAATTTCATCGCGTCGAGAATTCCCTGAACTCTATAGCCCCATGGCCTTTAATTACATGCAATTCTACTTATTCGATTTTGCATGCATTTTGATGGTAAATATTCAATCTATTTCAATCAATGAAAATAGTAAATTTTTTTCAACTTCCGATTAAATTAAAACAAAATTAATGAGCTACCTAAATGAATTTGGTATGCATATCTGATAGCTACGCTCTATTGCCCCATAATGCTTAATAACATCGCATTTTATTGTTTTTATCGACAATAAATAATGAATAAAACCACAAAAAAAAACAAAAAAAAAACAGAAGCTTTGCCTATTTGAGACTGACAAAGACAGACGCATGTATGCTAATTGATTTTTAATATGTTAAATTGATACTTTTGAATCACATCCACTGACGATTAAACTTCTGGTGACTTCACAAACCCATAAACAAATTTATAATTTATGACTTTAACGTACAAAGTATATCAATTTAAAAATATATATTTCAATATACATATATTGGTATTACAGCTATTTTTAACCCGCAATTTAATTGTTGCATTCGAATGGATTAATTAAAATACAATAATGGTTTTGTGTGCAATCAAAATCAACTTTACTTGAATCTCAAATTGGTCAGGGCGCAAATTTTGGACAGTTGGGACAGGAAAGAACCTAAAAATAGAGCTGAGTTCAAGGGCAGTCGACTTATCAGACGGGTATTCACATAAATATTTCTCCGAATATTTTAATTTGAATCTGATCAATTATTACCTGTACAAAGTGGTATAATGATATTATTACAGGGATTGCAAATAAGAGTTATGAGTATACACTTTATTACTTTTCTGTTGATGTATTAAAAATATACCCATCAACATAATAACTTCGTGCAAAGATATTTAAATTCATTTTCTATTTTAAATTTTTATAATGAAAATTGACAAATAAGTTTTTTTTTTAATTTATATTTAAAAAATTACAAATAAGAGTTATGGTATAACTTTAAAAAAAAATTAAACAAATAAGTTTTATTTTAAATTTTTATTATAAAAATCATAATTTTTTTCAAAAAACTTATAATTGCTACGGCCCCTGAATAACTGAATGATTGTCAAACTGTCCTTTATTCAATTAGAAAGCATACCCCTGAGCCATTCCCAAAACAACTTTATTTTGAGAAACTTTAAATAGGTTCAAATATTTTACATTGTATTAACTTGTCAATTGCGAGTGTATTTTTCAATTCATTTCATTAAGTTGATAAGGAACCGGATCAGACACATTATGTTAATTTAACCCCTTCTTGAACTTTTAATTGACAAATTAAATACATGTAGTTATAATTTCAAAGTGGTAAAATAAGATTTTTATTTATTTTTATACACTTTGATTTATATCACCAAAGTAGTAATTAATTTAATATTTTTATAAAAATAATTTTTGACCAGGGATTAAAACCCTAACCGAAACCGTAACCTTTAACCGGTAAAAACCGATTGAAATTTGAAACCGTAACTGTAACCGTAACCGAAAAAAAAAATTTTCGTCCGACCGAAACCTTTAAACCGAAACTCTGTAAACCGAAATAACCGTTTAGTAACCGTTTCATTTATAAAGGTTCATTTCGGTTTTCCATACATGCAAAAAAAAAAAAACGAATAAAAGCAAGTTGCAAAAATTACCTGCATTTTATTGTCTTCTGCATGTACACACCAGAGAGCTGCAAAATGCACTATATTTCTTGATTTCCTCATACGCACAAATCTTACTCAACTCCACTCACTGTTCGAAACACAGCGTTGAGTAAAAACCAACTCATGCTGATGAGCACATCAATCGTGTTCATACTCAGCTTTCTGAGCGTTTAAATTTTGGCTCGTGTTTAATCACTCAACGAAACGAAGAGTTGAATAAAATCAGCTTATGCTGACGAACGCATCACTCGTGTACATGCACAGCGATTTCTTAGGAAGATGCGGCCGAGCTTCGAGCTTCATGCATGGGCGCCAGGCTTGCCAATTTAGCTATTTTCCCGACAGATTTAGTGGGTTGCAACTGGCAAATAAATATAAATATAAAAATATGGTACTGTTTTTAAGCATTCTGTTATTTTATTTCTACCTTCTTTCCATTCTAATTCAGAAGTAAAATAAAAGTTTGATAAAAAAAGTAGTACCATAATTTTTATTATTTCTTTAAAATTTGACTATTAAAATCTGGCTATTTTTAACGGACTAATTTTGGCAACGCTGATGGGCGCACACAGCGTGTATATTGTTTTTGTAATAATCTGCTGTGTGTAGTACACACATGCATATGAACATAGACGTACATACATACATATGCTCTCGCGCCGCGTCAAATGTTCTCAAAGACAAATGAGCAAAATTTGCTACAAAAACAATACAAGCGTGCCCAGAGTTCATCCCATATATGTACATACATACATACATACATATGCATGCAAAAAGTAACGAAATTTCAATTGTCTCCTCCTTTTTTCGTGGTGACGATCGGCGCTTCTGTGCGTTTTGTCGAGTGCAAGTGCGAGTGAGACAGCAACAGTCGAAATTTACAGGCACACATTCTTATGCGGACACAAATATGCGACTGTAGAAATACCCATTATATTTATTTATATTTAAATACATACGTATGTATGTAGTTAATAATGCATAACAGCTCGTTATTTATGTACATATGTTAATGGCTTATGTAATGAGCTAATAATTTGTTATAATATATCCGCAATTAAACATATTTGGGCATAGGGTATTTCGTAGTCGCCTCGACTCGAATGTTCTTTCATTATTTCGCATTCATTTCTGTTTTCGTCGAACTGGCAAACGAAAGAGCGCGCATCTACATACATGTGTATTTATGTACCATGCATTTTTCAAAGACTTCACACCGATTATACTACATACATACATATTAGGGTGTCCCTTATTTGGTCAAAGAAGTCAATATTTTTAAACGCATACCGGCTAGTTCTGTTCATTAGGTCCTAAAGCACTCAGAAATAAATTTTTACCTTAATCTGAGTACTGATAACCCGTGCCCACTTGGATCGGAAAATTTAAAGATTATATGGGACAAAAAAAATTTTTTTTTATTTTTTTAATTTTTTTTTTTTTTTTTTGTTTATTAGGTCCTAAAGAACTCAAAACCAAGTTTTCACCTTAATTCGGAGGATCGAGATAACCCATTCAAATTTTGCATCGAAAGATGAAAAAACAGTATTTTAACACTGATTATAAATTTTTCGATGATTTTTCATGTTTCGATGCAAATTTGAATGGGTTATCGTACTCCGATTAAGGTGAAAACTTGGTTTTGAGTTCTTTAGGACCTAATAAACAAAATAAAAAAATAAAAAATTAAAAAAATAAAAAAAAAAATTTTTTTTGTCCCATATAATCTTTAAATTTTCCGATCCAAGTCGGCACGGGTTATCATACTCCGATTAAGGTAAAAATTTATTTCTGAGTGCTTTAGGACCTAATGAACAGAACTAGCCCGTATGCGTTTAAAAATATTGACTTTGACCAAATAAGGGACACCCTAATACATATGTATGTAGATGCGCGCTCTTTCTAGGGGAGCAGGCGAGACAAATTATGACTAAGATCATTCGAGTCGAGAGGCGACTACAAAATACCCTATGCCCAAATACAGTTTGTCAAGTAATTGTTTGCAAAGCCTTAAAAATGTAATATTTCGACTTTAAATAAGAAAATAATAGCTTATTATATATATTTGGAAAGGTAATTTAATTTTCGTTCAAATGATGCAAAAATTTCCTTAACCCATTAAGTACCCATTAAAATATTCGAATTTTAAAAAAGGTCTACTTTTTCAACTTTTTTCCTCGATTTTTTCCAAAATATGTTGGGATGCAAAAAAAATCTGGAAACAATTCTAAGAGTAACTGCAAAAAAAAATTTTCAAAAATATTTTTGCTAGTATTTTTTAGAATTTTTTGAAAATCCTAAAAATGACCATTTTAACCCATTTTTCCTCATTTTCATGCAAAAAGTGCCTTTTTTATCAGTTTTCAAAAAATTCTAAAAAATACTAGCAAAAATATTTTTGAAAAATTTTTTTTTGCAGTTACTCTTAGAATTGTTTCCAGAATTTTTTTGCATCCCAACATTTTTTGGAAAAAATTGAGGAAAAAAGTTGAAAAAGTAGACCTTTTTTAAAATTCGAATATTTTAATGGGTACTTAATGGGTTAAGGAAATTTTTGCATCATTTGAACGAAAATTAAATGACCTTTCCAAATATATATAATAAGCTATTATTTTCTTATTTAAAGTCGAAATATTACATTTTTAAGGCTTTGCAAACAATTACTTGACAAACTGTATGTATATTTGCGAATATATTATAACAAATTATTAGCTCATTACATAAGCATTAACATATGTACATAAATAACGAGCTGTTATGTATTATTGTAAATGCACATATTTTACATTCATATGTAAGTAAGTAGAAATACATATAATGGGTATTTCTGCAGTCGCATATGTGTGTCGGCATATGACATAAGATTTGGACTGTTTGCTGTCTCACTCGCACTTGCACACTCTGCGAGAATCGCCGATCGTCACCACGAAAAAAGGAAAAGACAATTGAAATTTTCTTTACTCTTTGCATGCATAAATGTATGTATGTATGTATGTATGTATGTATGTATGTATATACCCAAAGTATAAACATACAATACGGCGAGTAATTGTTTTGACAAGGAAATAAAATTATTGCATATATTTTTATACCCCGTGAATATGTGCAACAAGGCTATAATGATTTTGCAGAAAGCGACATGGCAGACCCCATAAAGTATTTTTTATACTAAAAAATGGATAAAAAGATTATGTGCATGAAACAGTGAGGAAGTAAAGCACTTTTAGAATTATTGAAAAAAAAAAATTTTTTTTTTTTGAGAACCGAAACTGTACCGGTATTTCGAAACCGAAACATACAAAAACCGGTTCACCGTTACGAAACCTTTATTCCAAGATTTACCGTAACCGATAACCGAAAACCTAAATGCGAACATAACCGAAACCGTAACTGAAACCGATATTCGTTTCGGTTTTAATCCCTGTTTTTGACAATACAGAACAACAAGCTGTAAATAAAGACATATTGACTTATTTATTGTTCAAAAGACAACGAACCTAATTTGTTATTCATACGATTATTAATTTGTAACATATGTATGCTTCATTAATTATTGTCAACTGACTCATGCGAGAATCACAACAAATTTTGACTCTTTAGCTTAAAATGCACAGATATGATTTCGCATTTATTACTTAATTTACAGCTTACATCAGCCACAATAACAACAATGAGAACAATCAGTCTGCACTCGTTTGTGTAATGATTATAAGCATTCCACGCTCCCTCCTGCAAATGTTTGTACACATATAATACTATATGTGCTTTGCATCCGAATTTCATTTTCAGATTTTTGTTTAATTAAGTCAAGTCAAAGTTTTACACTGAACTTGACATTTACGGCATGACAATGTTTTCGTGCTCGACTAAAAGATGCTCTTTAATTTTGTATGATTCATATTACAGAGGAACAAATAAAATAGAAGAGAAAAATTACAACAGGATATAAAATTTTGATGAAGTTTAAATTGTAAAATTATGTGTAAATAACAGCATATGTTGAAATTATTTTTTGTAGAAGTTCACATATTATATATAACGAATGTGGTGATAAAATGCTGAATAATTGTTTTTGGTTATTCGATTATATACAATTTTACATATATCCTCTGTCTCTGTTGATATCCTCTGCCTCCTTCGGTACATTTTTAATTTGTATGGCAGGGTACGAAAAGTTACAAATTTGTATTTTCTTAATTGAATTGTTGTCTGTTCTATGCAAAATAGACTGGCCTTTAAATAATTATACTCAGTCTCAAGGCACCAAAGGAAAATGCAAACACTGATGTCATGAGGCATGGATAGTTGGGCATTAAGTAAATTGTCAAAGCTTATTTAGTAATTACTGTTTTCAATTATATATAATAAAAACAAAAGACTTGGCCCAGAGGTGCTTATGGCAATTTTCTACGAATTTTCCGATAGTTGGAGTAGATTCTGTAGAACAAATATTAATTAACTTTTAATAAAATTTCGTATAAGGTAAATTGAGTAAACAGTGAAAGATTGAAACCAAAAACAACATATTCATGTACTATATAAAAATAGTGCTTATTGGGCAAGTAACAAAATAAAAGTTTATACCATCATTAGACCCATTTGTTTTAAGTCTCACGCTCAATCCGAAATCAGAAATTAACAATTTAATAATTTATTTGTTATTTGCACCCGCATTTTAGTGCCAAATTAAATAGTTCGCTTAGCAAAAGAATTAACACATGTGCCAATTGTCGCACCTATTAATTTAACATGTAAATAATTAAACCTAATTTGTTTATCGCTTTCAATACATATGTATGTATTTGCATTTTGTGGCATTTGCGGTTCGGCTTGCATACCGGTAAATGGCTTTCAGACCTTTTTTCATATAATATTTATATGTATGCATTCCGCTGGCATTCAAATTTGTAATTGGATAAATTACATAAATTTTATCGTGCCAACTGATTTGTTATTTATTATTTATATGTCAAGCATAAATTTGTCATTTTCACAAAATATGCTTAATGGAAATTTTGTATAGATTTTAAGCGTTTTTTCAAAATATTTTAAAATGAGAAAAAAAAATGTAATGTGTAGTTAAACTATGAATTATTCAGTATGATTGTGATATTCTATGTGTATTAAAGTTTGATAAGGCTGGTTTTGTTACATAGTTCAGTTAAATTATTTACCTCTGCGTTTTACGTCAAATAATCTCTCAGATAGTCATCAGATCCCTTTACTAACTGGGCCTAAAATCAAAGTGTATTGCGGGTTCACCAAAGAAACCACCGCCTGTACTTTTCCATTTGGAGTTTAAGTCCATCGAGGTATATTCACAACTGTTTCGAGTGTTGCTGTCAAAAAAGACACTGGTTTCTATAAACTACTTCATAATCTGAAGCATCGTTGAGTCAGATGAAACACACGAAACATTTCTAAATTATCTGCTGACGTCAAGAAAACTGACACCTTTGTCGTTTCGTTAAAAAAGTGTACAAGTCTTAAATAAATTATTACATTTTTAATGACAAGAGCTCAGGAGCTTGAAGCTTGATGACTGCTTCTATTTTTAATTCAAAACAAAAATTTTGTGAGCAAGACCGGACAATGTACAAAAAGTAGCTCCAAAAAAATGTTGTACTCGTTATTGAAGCTGCTAAATGAAATTCGCAGTTTATTTTACTATTTTTTCACAATTATCTTCATTTATTTTCCATTTTGTTTGTTTTGCAGTTGTCATTATGTGCGCCGATCCGCAGTCTATACGTCAAATTATGCTGACAGCCGAGGAGTTGAATATGATCGATAGCGGTGAATATGTTTTCATCAATATTGAATTATTTTCGCGGTGAGTACAAGTACAAGCACAAATAAAAAAAAAACATAAAATAAATATATAAATTACTTAACAGACCACAACAACAAACAAAAGCACAGAAACTGATCATTTATAGCAATCGCTACAGTTTTGTGGCCTTTCACTTTGGCAAACACGCGCACTTTGAATATTCTTTACAAAGTGCGCATAATAAGTATGTGTACATATTAGCCAAGGTTATTAAAATTATGAAATTTATCAACAAAAATAGCTATAAGCAACTTCAAGACGACGACGTAGACGCAGTCAGCAATTAATATCTATTTATAAATCGAGGAAATTCCGATTTTCGACACTTGTCCGACTTGACCATCATTATCTCTAATGGCAAGCAAACAAAAGAATGAGATACTCTTCAAACCCCTTCTAGATATTTAGCTGCTGTATAATTATGGGCACTATGGTGATCACAAATTAGCCGAGTCATTGCTTCCTCACACCCACACTGACTTCAACACTTGCCTAGTATCAACTCGACTTTATATGTATTAACTTTGCCGCCTTAACAAGGCCAACAGATTGAGTTATGTTATGCAAACAATGGCATCAGGCATATACCTTAGTTAATCGACTCTTAACGTAAATAGGGCACTAATATCTCCTGGCCTTACTGCTAAAAAAACAAAAATATTTATTACTAACTTCTTTGTAGGTATTCCATTTACTAAGGTAGCTTCAGTTGTTGATGTTTTCAGATAACAGATGTATAATTTTTTGAAATCCTAGAAATTACGATTTTAAACCCTTTTTCCTATTTTTCACACAAAAAGTGTTTTTTTTTTGCAGTTTTCAAAATATAAAAAATATTAGCAAAAATATGTTTGAAAATTTTTTTTTGCAGTCACTCTTAGAATTGTTTGAAAAAAATTTCTGCATCAAAATATTTTTTCGAAAAAATCAATTTTGAAAAATTGACTTTTTTTAAATTCAAAATTTTCGATGGGTACTTAATGGGTTAATGAAATTTTTGCATCATTAGAACGGGATTTAATTGAATAAAAGATAAATATAAGAAACCCGCATCAAAACATCTTTATTATACGCAAATTTGACAAATTTATGCTGTATGAAGACATTAGTGTTTCACTGTAACTGTTTTGTTTTGTAGAAATTGGATTCCAGGAAATTTTTTGCATTTTACGCTTCTAAGAAAGAAAAGATTCTTTTATCGTTTGAATAAGTCTCTTGAAAATTATATTAATGTAATACTCAATTAAATAAATGAAAAATGCTTGAAGTTGGTAAGCATGATTTTGTATAAATATAAAAAGATTAAATATCAAGCAAATGTATTACCAAACTGATCTTAAAATGAGTTCAATTCATTCGGAAATCTATTTTATTATTTACATTTATACTTTAATACGTAATAACGACTCAGGTAATCACTTTAATCATCCTATGGCTTCTCGTACACCATTACAGAGATTTCGCCCAACTCGAGGTGGGATAAACGAATAACAAATATTTACAAATAAGTCATGTTACTTTAGAGAAAACAGGGCAGATGGTTGCAACTTGTTCTCTTCTCGATATGCCAGTGAGCGAATAATCAAATAATTATTTGCATGCATTTACATTGCTCTCTAATCGCATAACCTTCATGAACCTCATAATCAATGTAAAATAATGCGAATGAAAATAGAAATTCTCTGTACCTATTCGTATACGAGAGTATGTAATGCATTAATAAATGAATTTCCTGATACAAATTTTAAATTCTACGTAATTTTTAAATTATATTTAATTGCTGGGTAACCGTATTAAAATTAATAAGATCAATAAATTATTACAATGCTTTTTTCTGGCTAAAATAACAATTAAAATGTAATACTATATACTATAAAATCAGTTAGTTTATCAAATTATTTGAAATTTGTAGTATTAATCATAAAATGCAACAATTATTCAAATTTGATTTCACAACTGCAATAAGATTTTAAAAAGATTCAAAGCCTGATCCACAAACTCGTCCCTAATTAACTACACAATTTGTTCTTACCCGGAGGTAAAGTAATCTGTTCATCATATACGACTTGCGGCTAATGTCAATTGCTGATTTAGCACAGAATAGCTGACATTGAGGTGGAAACACAAACAAACTTTGACTGATAACGAGTACATGCACTTACACAGTGTGTAAGAAAATAAATTAAAACATTTACATTCAACATTCACATCAGCAGTATCGTTTATACACTATTTTTTATTGACACACTCGTCGAGAAGGTGGAAGGCAATTTAAAAAAAAATAGTGAGAGAGGGGGGTAAAGAGAGTTAAAGCTGAGAATAGTATTTTCATTTTGCAATTTACATTTTCTATTTATAAAAAACTTATGACGCTTGTCAGACTAAAAGCTTAGACCAAAGGCAACGACATTGATAAGACTAGTACAAACTGCAACTGCTTGATATATTATATGTTTGTATGTCAGTTTGATAAGATACTCGAATTGAGTACATTCTTAAATACGAATACTCGTACTCCCACATCAATAATTTTGGGATTTTTGTGATTGCAGTGTGCCATATATGACGTCGCTGCCCTGGTATGATAAGAACGATACGGACTTCAACAACGAGCGCGCCAAGAAGGCCTACACAGCCATGTTGACGGTCACCCCGAAGCAACCAAATGACGATGCCTACACAAAGGTATCCAACGAGGTGAGTCTTTGACTAAGTGCCGCAAGGAAGCGACATTCAAAATTTGCATGCTAATGGAATTGAAGTGCCAGGGAATTTTAAATTGTTTCACGATTCTTTTTGGGCCAGTTTCTGTAGAGTCATGTATCCGACTTTCTTTTATGCTCGGCGCCATTGTTGCATTGCACCGTGGGAAAAATGAGCGAAATTTCAGCGTATACTCTGAACACAAAGCTAAGGTGTTGAAAGCTAGCAGTAAGGTAGAATTTTGAATAATTTCTTAAATTCTAACCCCTTTCTATCCCATTTTTACAATATATTTTATATTTACATAAAAACAAACATTTTCATAAAATCTAAATATATAGCTAGGATTTGAAATTTGGCATGAGCATTTAATTGAGCTAAAATAGAATTTATATTTATATTAATTGGACCTTGTCTTCAGCCCCCTTTTTCTCCGAATCAGGAAAAAAGTTAATTTTTTTGTTATAAATTGTCTTTATGCCAATATATCGGACTTCTTTCTATAGTGCATTGTGCAAATTTACATTAAATTTACATTTAAACATTTAATATCAGTTATATAAAAAGTAGATAAATCCCTGTCGAACACCTAAACACTGTGATGTTCAAAGGGGCGGCAATCGATAGAAAATCCTTGTGGAACTTTTCGAAAAATTCCCTAACCATATTGACAAAATTCGTCTGGACCAGTAAATCCTGATATTACTAGGTAAAAGTAACCTCCTTAATCAGGAAAATGCGCTGTAATCGCAAAAAAGTTTATGGTACCTTCTAGTCCAACCATATTCAGGCTGACAAAAAAATTTCAGCTCGATGCTATCACTTGTTTTTTTTTTTGGGAGCCGATTTTCGAAAGGTCTAAAAAATTCAAAAATTTCTCTTACGCGGTGTCGATGATCTTCTTCCGAGAGCTGCTTTTTTTATTGTTGAGCCATCTTTTGAGGTTTGGGAACAGATAATAGTCTGAGGTAGCCAAATTGGGCGAATAAGGTGGATGGGGAATCAATTGAAGCACCAAAACGTTGATTTTCCGTTTTTGTGTTTTTGCTTCGAAATCAGCTTGCGCGGCACCCTGCGGCAGGATAATTTTTTCATATTGAAAATCTGGCCAAAAATATGGCGTGTGCGCACAATACTTATCCTTGTGGCATCTGCTTACTGGCACACCTTTACTCTCCGGTCGACCAATACCATTTCATGTATTTTTGTGACATTTTCCTGTGAATGCCCATCAAAGGGGCTGCCACTGAGGACTTCATCGCCAGTGGAGTTTTGGCCACCACGAAACTCTCAAAACCAATATTGTACGGTGTAATCTAAAGGAGCACCAGCTCTATAATATTTATTCAACTTTTCTTTTGATTTCTTCGCCGTTTTATTTCTCAAAAAATAATGTTTTATAAAAAAACCAAAGTTATTTCTTCCATACTCAACGTGAAGCCAAACACGTCAACAAAAATCGGGTCTCAAAATAAAACAAATGAATAAATATGATTGGACTAGAAGGCACCATAAACTTTTATGCGATTACAGCGGATTTTCCTGGTCAAGGAGGTTACTTTTCACTCCACCTAGTAAAGGGTATCTCGCCGTTGAGCATACTCGACCAGAGCTTGCCTACTTGTTTTTTTCTGTGCTCATGCATACTCAATGCCAGCGCACGTGCTCGACGGCCGGCCTATTTTGCATATGTACATACTTACATACACATGAAGGTCTGTACATATACATATGTATGTATGTATTTATGGAGGAGTCGCTAAAGTCGTAAATATATTTTACAAGCAACAACAACAAGAGCAACAATGGCAAACAACGTGGCAAACGAGTCCGGCTGAAAGCATTTGTTAGCCAACTCTGTAGAGCCACTTGAAGGAACTCAGGCTCAGGCAAGGAACAAGAGCAAGTGATTTCTGTAATGGCTTGTGTTGTTCTTTGTCTTTTGTTTGAGCTGCTTCAGGTCTGATAAGCAAGTAGACCATGGCCAACTGTAGACTGCCAACTAATGACACTTAACACTTTGCGCCGCTCAGGAGCTGCAGGAAGTCCAAGTCGATGTCCAGGACATCAGAAACTCATTACGCAAAGCTGACAAAGTTATATTCGTAAATGAAGTCGCAAAGGGATGAAGAGACTTATAAATCAAAGTTCAACAAATTTTATTAGATGTTACTGAAATGAAATCCCAGAAGGGAGAGGAGAGTTAAAGCAAATCATTAATATGTTTACATTTATTTTGTTATACTATAGCCTGTGCCCATTGGAAATGGAATGAAAATTAAGTAATTAAATGGTATTAAAGTATTCAAATGGTCTCAGAAGAGAGTTTATAATCTTTAAAATTTGTTTATGTTCAAGTAGTTATTTTATTATATAAATACGTTTAACAGAGTAGAGATATTCTTAAGCACAAATGAATCTTTAATATACATATTTTATATATTGATTGTTAAGTTGAAAATATGCAGCTTAAGTCAGTGAAATCTTGTATTGAAGCAACTTGACTAAGGCTCTTAACTTATTGTCGTGTCCTTGATTTATGCGACAAGCTGCGGTTGCGAATATTTCTAAAGGCGCTTCGGTTTCGGTCGCATTTTCCGCTCCTGCCTGTTCCCATTGACAATCGCTCAGGCATCGCAGACGCATCTCAGTCTCAGCCGCCACAGGCTGTCAAAGGGACCGGAAAATGGAGTCCTGCCCACATAAGCCCCTTAGGGCTGAGATTTCAGACAAGACTCGACTCGACCGCGCAAAACCTGGCAATGTGCGGCATGCAATAACTTCCGTACGGATTCTGGCTAAAACTCGTCGTTGACATGGCCATTGCTGTTGTTATTGCCATTGCCATAGCCGTTGAAATTGTCGTTGGCGTTGCCGCTGTTGATGTCGTTGTAATTGAATTTTACGGGTGCCAAAGCAATTAAGTTGCAAATTTCACAGATACTCTTAGCAGCAGCAGATAAGGTTTTAGATAGTACCAATTGGAGTAGGAGGCACTAGTCACTGACTAAGTTTAACCCATTCACAGATCAAAGACATCGCATCGGCCAAATACAACTACACATTTAGTGAGAACGAACCGATTTCGGCATTTGTTACCTCCTTCTTCGACGGTGTCCTGCTCTATGCCAATGCCCTGAATGAGAGTATCCGGGAGGATCCGAGTATGCTGAAGCGGCCCATCAATGGCACGGACATTGTGAGGCGCATGTGGAATCGCAGCTTCACTGGCATCACTGGCAACGTGACCATCGACTCGAATGGCGATCGCATCTCGGCCTATTCACTCCTGGACATGAATCCCAGCACGGGTCGATTTGAGATTGTGGCGCACTTCCTGCACAATCGATTGGAATTTGAGTCCGAAAAGGAAATCCACTGGTCAGGTGGACGAGATCAGGCACCACCCGATCGCCCGATCTGTGGATATGATGGATCCCTCTGTCCGGACAACTGTAAGTAGATTATAAAAATAAATTTATTTTATCTTAATGATTGTAATGATTTACAGCCCTGCCTGGTTATGCGATCCTTTCCATTGTTCTGGGCACAATGATTATCATAATGGCGGTTTGCTTCTTCTTTGGATATCGCCATTACATTGCCGAGGCGGAGATCAATTCCATGAGCTGGAAGGTCTCATTGGAGGATGTGATGTTCCGGGATGCCGCCGATCATGTCATGCGCGGTTCCTTTCACTCCCTGGTCAAGCAGAGCTCCCAACTGACGCTCATGTCGGAGGACATGGTGTCCATCAATGGTGATCGCCAGATCTTCATACCCGTCGGCATGTACAAGAAGAGCAAAGTGGCCATCAAGTCCATAGAGCTGGACAATGTCAACACAATGTTGTCCCGCAGCCTGATGCTGGAATTGAAGCGCATGAAGGATCTGCAGCACGACCACTTAGTTAAGTTCTACGGCGCCTGCCTGGATCAGCGTCGCAGCTTCCTCCTCACCGAATACTGTCCCAAGGGCTCGCTCCAGGATATCCTCGAGAACGAGCAGTTCCAGCTGGACTGGATGTTCAAGCTCTCGCTGATGCACGACATTGTCCGTGGCATGCAGTTTATCCACAGCTCCGACATTCGCTCCCACGGCAACCTGAAGTCCTCCAATTGCGTCGTCGACTCGCGATTCGTTCTCAAGATCACAGACTTTGGTCTGCACAGCCTGCGACGCACTCATCACGACATCGAAAGCGACATTGAGAATTGCAACAGTCACGCCTATTGGAAAAGTAAGTGTGCTTAAATTTCGCCATTTCCCCCATTTCCATTTTCATTTCCACTCGTTTCCCACCAGAGCTCTTGTGGACAGCGCCTGAACTTTTGAGGATGGAAAACCAACGAGCTCCAGAGGGCACACAGAAGGGCGATGTATACTCATTTGGCATCATCGTGCACGAGATAACCACAAGACAAGGACCCTTCTATCTGGGCAAATGTGTGCACGAAAAGACGCCTCAAGGTATGCAACGTAAACTTCCATCATTTGAAATTAATTTAGTTTTGCATACTATAAATTGCCTTTGATAATCCATTCGTCGTTGCGCAAAAAAACAGCTTTAATTTAGCTCAACTTCATTTGCAAAACTTTAAAATATGATTCTTAAATATTTTGCTCAATTTAATTTTTTAAAACTTTATAGTGTGATTCTTAAATATGTTAAATCTAGTTTTAATAGAAAGCAGCATCAGATTTATGCCAGATAGGCGCTATAAATATTTAATATGCATTTTGGTGCTATGGGAAATTTTAAAAGATAATTCTAGAGAAAGTTGGTTAATAAACCGAATTTTAATTTCAGTTAAATTAATTTCAGTCAAACAATTTTATATTAACAAACACTCTGTGGTGACTTTAGATTTTTAAATAAAAAAAAATAAAAAAATTTAATTTAATTGATAAATTGCACATAGCATAAAGATTTATATTTTATATTATTTATTTTTATTTATATATTAATGTAAATGACTTGCTCTTACTTAAGACACGAGCAAGCTTATTGTTAAAACTGAATTTAAACTTTAAATCCTATAGTTATCTCTGTATTTAATCCTCTGCACTCGCACAAAACATTCATAAGTTCAACGAGAATGAGATTTGCACATAAAAGTAAACTTTAATTTTTGAAAAGTTGGTCCGCAAGTTTCCAAGCCATTGCCGCTTTTTCCAGCCACTTGACAAGTTCATCAAATTATACGCCGAGTTGATTTAACTCCTTGACTGTCTGTCTGCCATTTGCCAGCTGCCATTCTAACGGAATATCTTATATAGACAATTTAGGCCAGAACCAGAAACACAGTAATTGAAATGAAATTCGAATGCGGTTTGCAGTTGCAGTTGAGACACAAAATTCATTTAATGGTTTCCCTATTTTTTTGTCGAAAGTGTACATAAACTCGAGATACAAATCATAAACTTATCGCGCTCTTGTCAGCATCCAAACTTTCTTCGGTATCAGAGATATAGCCACAACTGTGTCGCAGCCAACTCCAGCATCCGGTTTTCTTTGGTGGCCGCGAATCTGCAGCTCTCCGCAGTTGGATAACAGATGGAACTGGTGATCCTCTTGTGAGCGGCTTGTAGCTGCCGTGTTCCCGCCAAATATAATGTAGCTGATCCTGTCTTTCCAAGTGCTCCAAGTCCCACAGCCAATCGATGCGGGATTTATCCCAACCAGTTTTACATGATCGTCCAGTGCAAAGCAGCTTCTCACAGTCGCAGTTGCCAAAGACAATCTCAGCATCAGTGGGCTCTATCAAAGATCAGAGATTATAAAATTATACAAATTATGAAACTTGTAATATTTTACTGACCTCTTGGTCGGAACGTGACTCTCTCAATGCCACCAGTTTCACGTGGACTGCGGTGCATCAGCAAATTGAGAATCTTGATTTCGGCTTGTGCCTCGCGATCATTATAGAATGCGAACAGGACATCATGAGACCAGATGCCAGTGTCGTCATTCCAAGATTTACCAGTGATCAGTGATCGCTTGATCGGTTCCCCGGTCAGCAGATAGGGCCAAAGAAACTCCAAATGATGCTGCTCGGAGTACATGATTGCAGTTAAACTGAATCTGAATGCGAGTGTTGTCCGTGTATTCGAAGATCAGAAGTGTAATTCACCGTTTTCCATTGGATCTTGGACTTTGATTTTGTTGCAATATTTAAACATACAGTCACACAATATTTAACTACTAAAAAATTTCAAACACAAATGAACTGAAATCTAAAGCAGAGAAATTCACATCACATTCCAGAGATCATCGAGTTGGTGAAGAACTATCAACCGCAGGCATTGTTGAGTAAACCCTTCCGTCCGGAACTGGAACCGTGCGGCGATACCAAGGCGGATGTGATTGGCATTATCAGACGCTGCTGGGCCGAGGATCCGCTGGAAAGACCCGACTTCAATACCCTCAAGTCCATGATACGCAAGTTCAACAAGTAAGATTTATATTTTCTATTATTCGCTAACATAATTGTTGAAAATTATTAAATTTCATTTGTCATTTCAATTTCAATTCTTTCCATACTAACTTAACTAATTTTTATATGCGATAATAATAATAATAAACGATTTGTATATGTTTTTCCAATGCTCGCTTATAGAGATAATGAGACTGGCAACATTGTGGACAATTTACTGAAACGCATGGAAATGTATGCCAATAATCTGGAGGAGCTTGTCGAGGAGCGCACCCAGGATTATCTCGAGGAGAAGAAGAAATGCGAGAAGCTGCTCTACCAACTGCTGCCCCAGAGCGTTGCCGCCCAACTGATCAGCGGACAGCCCGTGGTGGCCGAGACCTTTGACCAGGTGACCATATACTTCAGTGACATCGTCGGCTTCACAGCGATCTCAGCGGAGAGCACGCCGATGCAGGTGGTTCAGTTCCTCAATGATCTGTACACATGTTTCGACTCCATTGTGGAGAACTTTGATGTGTACAAGGTGGAGACAATAGGCGACGCCTACATGGTCGTCTCCGGGCTGCCCATTCGCAATGAGAACTATCATGCCCGGGAGATTGCCCGCCTTGCTCTGGCCCTGCTCGAGGCAGTTCACAATTTTCGGATCCACCATCGGCCCAATGATCGCTTGAAGCTCCGGATTGGCCTGCACACTGGTCCCTGTGTGGCGGGTGTTGTTGGCCAGAAGATGCCGCGATATTGTCTCTTTGGCGACACTGTGAACACGGCCTCTCGCATGGAGTCCAATGGGGAGGCACTCAAGATTCACATCAGCGAGACGACCAAGTTGGCACTGGATGAATTTGGTAGCTTTGTGACCACGCGCCGTGGTCTGGTGCCCATGAAGGGCAAGGGCGAGATGTTAACCTACTGGCTGGAGGGCGAGGTGCCCAAGCCCGATGCCCTGATCTCGCCCAGCAAGCTGATGCTGACGAGACGCTCCTCGCTGAAGCAACCGCAACGCCAGCCGCACACGATCTACAAGCAATACTCAGAGCTGGGTGTTGTACCCACATTGGCACCACCTCCGCCACCACCAGCAGCAGCAGCAGCAGCACCAGCAGTGCCAGCAATAACGTTGCCATCGGTGGTTAAGGAAACGTCGCCTAATCTGCGAGTTAAGCGCAAGATCAGCTCCAGTTCGCCAAAGCTCAATGGCAACTGCTTGGACTACAGTGCGCAACAGAAGACTGAGGCCAGGAATTATCATTTGGAAGCTGGACAACATCCATGTGATATTTATGGCAGTCGTTCGCTTCGCAGCGTCGAGGCAGACGGAGATGCCGGAGGTAATGGTGCAGATGCCACCACTAGCGATAGCTGGGAATTGGCCCACTTTCGGCTGCCTCTGAGCGGCACACTGAAGAATCACACGAGCAGCATTCTCCATGGTCATGGCCATCATGGGCAATCCCACTCCAATTCCAATTCCAATCTGAGCGGCATGCTGCAGCCGACGCCGACGCAGGCAAGAAGTAGCTTGAAGCCATCGCCCACGATCTCAACGCTGCTGAAGTCAAGTCGCAGCGATGCCTCCGCCACTGAAACGGGCAGCATGGGCAGTGGCGGCGGCAGCGGCATCGGGCAGCGGATTAAGTTTGCCGACTGTGATGAGACGCCGCTGATCAACAACAAGGCGCCAATTTCACCAATGCCAATGCCAATGCCAATAGCTGCGACAGCTCTATCGAGTCTGGAGCGGAGTGCGAGCAGTTGCAGTAACCAAAACATTCCAGGCCTCAGCAGTGATAATCCCTATGGCTATCTAGTCAAGAACTACAAGCAGCTGTTGTCCAAGAATCCACCCGTCTCGAATAGCCATAGCCATGGATTGGCCGAGGATTGTCCACGTCCAACGGCGGGAAACAGCGCCGTGACGCAGCCGCTGTTGGCCAAAATCAATTCATAGCTGTAAACATTTAAGACTCACTGTGCCCCATCCCGGCAACCTTAAGATTTCCGGTCTACTATAATGACCATCTTCTAGTACCTACTCGTAATGATGCATATTAAATGTACTTGTTTGTGATAATAATTTAAAACCAAGTTGAACAATTTAGTATATATAACCAATAGAAATGTATATAGCTATCTATATAGTCACTGTTCCGACTATTTGAATCTGCAAGAATTCGTCAATTCTATCTCAAACTGACAGTTCTTGAGAATTCAGCATAAAATTTGAGACCTTATAGCTAATAACAGATAATCAAATTTGAAAAATGTAAATAGGTTGAAATTTTAACGCTTGTAGTTTTTAAAACTTCTAATTTAAGTAAAAAAATTGTTTCTAGCTTGCTCGTTAATCCTCAAGTAATGTACATAAGATTGTATAATAATAGTTTAAAGACTTTAAAGAATTGTTCAAATGTAGTTTTTGACTCCAATAGATTCGTTCCTGGCACTTTGAATATTCATCAACCAACTCAGAAACTCGTTAAACTGATTTTTAATTAAGTTTAGACTTAAAGTAATTATTTTTTAGAATAAATATGTTATTTAAAGTATTAAAAGCAACAACAAAAAAACGAACTTAGAACTCAAGAATAAATATTTATTTACAAAATATAGATTTTCAAGTTATTGAACACTTTACATTTAGTGCAATAAATGGGAAACTCAATTCTGTATCCATTTTCCAAATTTTGGAAAACAAAAATGTTAATAAATAAACATCAAAGTAAATCATTTATGGAAACAAATTTTTCCAGACCGAAGAATTGACATAGTAAATCAATTTATCAGTATAAAATGGAACTAGTGATAGGTATTTTTTCGAAAATTGGTGAAGCAAAAATAAAACTGAATCATAACAGAAAAATGACTGCGTACCAGCCTTAAAAAAATTCGATACCGATAAGTTTCCGATATATGTTCAATTAACATGCCATTTTGAGTTTAACAGTCAGTGCTGCCAGATGAATGACTATTAAAATTTGCGAGTCGCTTATAGCCAAAAATCTAGCATATTTTGAAGTTCATATAGCATATTCTAGCATCAAATGCGTTTAACTGACATCAACGCAGTATATTATTATTTTAAAATGTTTCAGGGCATAAAATTATGGAAGCGTATTCTTTTTACTGATTGTCGTAGTCTAATTTAATATCAACAAGAACCTAGTTATTTTATATGTTTATATGCGCTGAACACCAGGCAACACTGTTAACAGTGCCAAAGTGAGCACAAAAGTGCCGAGTTGTAAATAAATAGAGCCGCATCCACTTTCTGTTCAACAAAGTGCATTATTAAATTGAATATATAGTCTTTTACAAAAATATTACACATAAATTACGCTTAGCGTAAAAAAAGGTAAGCCGCAACAATATTTAATTGTGTAAAAGTAATCAATGTTTATCAATAAAGTTAAATAAAATTGAGTTGCATAATTACGATATAAACTGCATAAACAATGATTTGAATGATTTGCAAGTTTCGTTTTGTACTTAGTGGATAATATCTTGTGAGCACAGCCAATTTAATAGTTTATATCATTTAATTTATACCGATTATTTCGGTGATTTTTGTCTGTGAAAAATTGTGAAATAGCCGGAAAATAAGACCCAATTACTTATAATGTAGCTGCATATTTAACATTAAATGTGCTAAATCGAGTAGTAAGTCATTTTGCTCGCAACGCATATACTTTTTCACACTGCCCGTCTGCACCCGACGCGTCGGTTATCGTGATATAAATATATAATATAATTATCACATTTTGCGCACGCCTTTTTTTGTGTTAACTTTACGGCAGGCATTTAAGGTCTCAATAAGCGGCTGTGAACTTGATTAATTTGAGCATTTCACAAATTGCAGGGCATACAAAATGTTGTACTGTCCGCCGAACGTGACGTTTGGTGAGGTTTGGACCAAGCATGGCATCTCGCACTGTTTTATGGACACCGTGGGACCAGCCGTCTGCGGCGGCTTCCTGCTCCTCTTCGGCGGCATACAACTGCTGATGTACCGCAAATATGCCACGCCCACGGATCCCACACAGATCTCCAAATCTCGTCTGTACGCACTGCAATTGTTTCTGCTCCTCTTTGTGCCGGTGCTGGCGCTGTTGCGTTTCTTTCTGAACGCCCGCATCTATACGGACAGTGCGGTGTATGGTTACATGGTAAGTATGATAATAAATAAATAAATAAATTTGAGATCTTTAATTATTATTGTATTTCATTATTTACAGATATTTTACACATGTGTTGTATGCTTCTCGTATCCATTTTGCATCTGCCTCATAGTCAAGGAACGGCACTATCAACTGCCTTCTGTTCCAACGCGTGGGCATGGCCTCATTTTGTTGCTCTTTTGGACTTTGGCACTGATTAATGAAGCGCTGGCAATCGTGAACTTGGGCCACGAGGACTGGTGGTTCCATTTAAAGAAGTATGTTTACCCATTTTTATGTTTGCATCACTTAAAAATTAATTTTTGTAGAAGTCAAATGATATTTAAAACTATTTTCTGTGACACTGTGCAGGTAGAGACATCACTTTGTAGGGGATTTACTTATCAGTAATGCTTTTGAGCCATGTTTTTGATTTAGGGGCGTATCGCTCCTATTATCAGTTAAATTATCAATTTACAATTATATACAAACTGTCTGCTACTTACAATATTAATAACTTAAAGATAAGGCAAAGCATAATAAGTAATGAATATTCTTAGTTTTTTTTTATTTTACCATTTCTCAGTTTTTATCTGAAAGTAGTTGCCCAAAATTCATTATAATCTGTACTACTTGTACTCAATACAGCTATTAATTAAACTTTTCTTTTATTTACTCAGCAACAAAGATGAAATCGAAATGGGCATGTTTGTCACACGTTTCCTATGCTCGCTGCTCATCTTTGTGCTTGGACTTAAGGCGCCAGGCATAATGGCGCCCTATAATCCGCACCAGCGTCTGGATAATGAGTCAACGACCAACCTAACTGGCGATGTGCCAAGTGGGTCTGCTTTTCGAAATGGTTGGCGCAAGTTGCGCACACTATTTCCATATCTGTGGCCCAAAAAGGATGCCATGCTGCAATTTGCTGTTGTTGTTTGCATTATTCTACTGTTTGCCGGTCGCGTCATTAAATTGTTTCTGCCCATTTATCGCAAGCTGTTGGGTAGGTCATGTTATCGCTATAATGAAAAGGCAACTTAATAATGATATCTCCTTTTTTCCATTCAGTCGACAGCCTAACCATTGAGCCACTCGAATTCCGTTGGGACTTTGTGCTTATTTATGTGGCGTTATCGTTTCTTCAAGGCGGCGGTACGGGCGGCATGGGTCTGTTCAACAATCTGCGTACGTTCCTTTGGATTCGCGTACAGCAGTATACGACCCGGGAGATTGAGATTGATCTGTTCCGGCATTTGCATCAGTTGTCTTTGCGTTGGCATCTGCAACGCAAGACGGGCGAGGTGCTGCGTATCATGGATCGAGGCACTGATTCAATCAACAATCTTCTCAACTATATTGTCTTCTCGATAACTCCAACTATACTCGATCTGATTGTGGCGGTTGTCTTCTTTATCTACGCTTTCAACTGGTGGTTCGGTTTAATCGTATTCCTAACCATGTTCTTGTATATAGGTAAGTCAACTTGATGAATACTTTTTATATTGTCTTGCATTCATTTCTTCTCTTCTCCTTCATAGCTTCCACCATTGCCATAACAGAATGGCGCACCAAGTACCAAAGACGAATGAATCTGGCGGACAATGAGCAGCGTGCTCGAAGTGTAGACTCGCTGCTTAACTTTGAGACGGTCAAATACTATGGAGCCGAAGGCTACGAGGTTGACTGTTACAGGGAGGCCATACTCAAGTACCAAAAGGAGGAGTTTCTATCCATGCTCACGTTGAACATGCTGAACACGGCACAGAATATTATACTCTGTCTGGGCTTATTAGCGGGCTCATTACTCTGCGTCTATTTGGTGGTGCATCATCAAACTTTAACTGTCGGTGACTTTGTGCTCTTCTCCACGTATCTGATGGATCTCTACATGCCGCTGAATTGGTTTGGCACATACTATCGTGCTATACAAAAGAATTTCGTGGATATGGAAAACATGTTTGAATTGTTACGCGAGGACGAGGAAATTGTAGATGCTCCAGGCTGTGCACCGTTGCTAACAGCTGGCGGTGGCATTGAGTTCTCCAATGTTACATTTGGCTATTCGCCAGAGAAGACGGTATTGCGCAATATCAGCTTTTCGGTGCCGGCTGGAAAGACTGTGGCCATTGTGGGACCCTCTGGGGCTGGCAAGAGTACGATAATGCGGCTGCTCTTCCGTTTCTACGACGTGCAAATGGGATCCATATCAATCGATGGACAGAACATCAAGCTGGTTCAACAACAAAGTCTGCGAAAGGCAATTGGTAAACAACTGAGATATTCAGCTTCAATTATGACAATGTAATGACTTTTCAACTTTTCAGGTGTTGTACCACAGGATACGGTGCTCTTCAACAACACCATTTACTACAACATTGAATACGCTAAGATAGGATCAACAGCTGATGCCGTTTACGAGGCTGCGCGCTCAGCGGACATTCACGAAAGAATCATGGGATTCCCCGAAAGCTATGAGACTAAAGTGGGGGAGAGAGGACTGCGGTTGAGTGGCGGTGAAAAACAGCGTGTGGCCATCGCGAGAACTCTTCTGAAGTCGCCCATTATTGTACTACTGGACGAGGCTACATCTGCGCTGGACACGCACACGGAGCGCAATATTCAAGCGGCATTGGCTCGCGTCTGTGCCAATCGAACAACCATTATTGTGGCACATCGCCTGTCCACGGTTATACACGCAGATGAGATTTTGGTGCTGAAGGAGGGCAGCATTGTGGAGCGCGGTAGACACGACCAACTTGTGCAGCGTGATGACAGCATCTATGCAGACATGTGGCAGCAGCAGCTTAAGAATCTAGACGCTGAACAGAGCGCCACTGAGGACGCAGAGTCATCTGCGTCTACATCTGGTGCTGGTACTGCTACTAAAACAGGAGAACGGCCCGCGACTACGGGCACTGGAGCTGTGTTTAAAGGGGGTCATGCACACGGAGGTGGACGCTAAGAGATGGCAATAAAAAGACCTAGATATTAAGCCTAGTTTCGATTATATTTGTTACGTGTGATTTGTGGTACTTGTTGTACATGAGCAGCTTATCAGAGTCCTAGTTCTTGTCTATATTATTGTAATAATAAATACGTAATTGTAATTTTTATAAATTTCCCAGTCTTTAAGCTCTTAATGTAAACTCTTAATTTCGAACTCAAAGAGCAACCGTCTCAAGAGAGTCGAGATGCTCTTTGCATCGATCTAAGGCGGCGACTGTTGCTTATCAGTAAGAACCTCAAGCAAGGCCAGAGCATCGGCTTGATTCCAGAGCCAGCTTCAGTTCGAGTGCGGATCGCGAGCTAAGCAGACGTGAAATTCGAAAAGTGTTCGGCGATACACGTTGGTGATAAAGAAAAGCGGCGGCTTCTTTGACAAAAAATTTCCAATTACATATACGCATATGTATATATAGAAGTTGATATATATTTAAATATATATTGCATGCGATCAGAGTCTGGCGTGAATAAATCGTTAATAAATCGCTATTAATACGATTATTTATTCAGTAAATCATGCGGCGACTGAAGTGTTCCGTGTTTGTGTGTACGTAGAAAGTAAAAAATAACCTAATTGATAAACCCAAAGAACCATATCAAGAATTTATTCAGGAACATGACGTAATATTTCATTGAATAACATTAAATGAAATTTAAAAACACAAAACAAAAAAATATTATAAATAAATATATTGTAGAATAGAAACCAAAAAGAACAACAAGCAATATGTACATTCATAAATTCATGTATTTAACAATATTGATTAAAAAGTTTTTCACTTTGTGTGATGACCACATTAATAATCTACATATACATATGTACATGTATTTATATAGACAAAATTCAATTGATAAAAAGTTTATTGGATGCTGTTGCCCCCGGCTTCTTCCATTTCTTGTGGTTCTTGTTGAGTGCAAACTGAATGCTGAACATCATTTCTCAATTTTCAGTTATATTTTTAATAATCGATGTCGGCCATTCGTTCAACTTTATTGGCATTAATAAGCAAATGCTTTACGAATATGTGGGCAATGTTCTAGTCGGCTCCAAGCCCCAGGACGAAGGGCGTCCATCACCTCCGACAACTGGTTGGATTGTTCGCGGCAAATTAACCCTTCAGCGACAAAGTGAACTCTCCATGGCCGCAGCGGTAAGTCGAGTCTATCAGGTGAAAAATTAAATAGATCTTTAATCATAATATGTGAGAGAAGCCTAGAAATTAAAAATAATATTTAAGGAATAGCAAACACGCAATTTTTGCTAGCTCTTACAAATAAGAGCCAATCTTTAATAATAAACTTAGTCCGCCAGGCCACAGGAGCCCAAATAAGAGACAAGATATAGTTTGTCGTGTTTGCTTGATATTATTTATAGTGAAAATTATTAAAGTTTTTTCTGCATAAATAAAATTAGTTTGGCATTCTTGTAAACACATATTTTTATAGCTGGAAATAAAAATAGTATGATCTTCTGAAATTCAAAGCTTTGATTCATATTGAAATTTCAATACACTGTTTTGTATAAAAATTATAAAAATAATTTTTTCATAACCTTTTATTTCAGTCTCGTATTTCACATAAAAAATTAATTTGACAAGAAACGGCATGAATTTTGTAATAATAAATAGCAACTTCAAGTATGTAGTAACATACATACATAAATTTATTGGTAATCAATTGAGAACCAAATAAATTGATTGATTTCATGATCAATTTGAACAATTTAATAGTGAAAGTGAGGACCAGTTTATTCCCAGAAATGTTGAGAAATGTCTCCCAGTTAGAGTTTTTTGTTGTCGTATTTTTGCAGAGAGTCTGCAAAAGAATTCGCAGATGAATTAAAAACAATTTAACCTTTCACAGTCCCAGTGCACAATGAACTGAACTCGGCTGTGAACTTCTTTCATTGAAAGCGCAACAGATAATATATTATATGATGCTACCAGTCTACACATAAATCATCACATATACATATATACACTTGTATGCATGTGCAGATGCATATAAAATATAAATATGTATGTATATATACAATACATATGTACGCGTCGTAATCAGTTTAGATTGTTTTGACTGCGGGAATGGGGGATTTGAAAGCGGCGCTATTCTTATCAACAGGCATAGACGGCATACATATGCATGTATGTATGTATAGTATGTTTGGCATATGTAATACTCGTACTCGTATAAACATATACTAGACTTTAGGCTGACTAATTATTCGCTTTACGATAAACTCAACTCAGACAGCTGATTTGTCTCAATTGTATGTGTGAGGACTTAAAAGATTGAAGATTGACGATTACAGCGCAATGGGATTTCCCAGACACTTATCAATTCCCTCATCGCATCTTCTCCTTCGCAATTCGCAGCTTGTCATTGACGATGTAACGCTGAACAATTCGGGCGAGAAGTTTCTTCAGAACAAGGAAATGTATCCGCCATACAAGCCCTTTAAGATTGTCCTCACCAAGGAGGGCACAATCTCCCATGTGGTGTTCAAGGAGGGTGATCCCATCTGGTCGATGAATTTCAAGCGTGCCATTGCCAGCACCTTGCAATTCCAAATGAAGTCCAGCGGCGCCTTTGTGGTGGATGAGGTGAGTGATCCTCGCCAGAATCCAGCAGTAACCAAATGATCTTCATTGTTGTAGCGACTTTCGAATGTTTCAGACGGGCATCCACGGCAAATGCCAGACGGAATACTTTGTGTCCAACAAAACCAATTACATATCCATCCGTAAGACTCCCGAGCTGATGACCTGTGTTCCCTACTCGGAGGCGGTGCATGTCACCCGCAGCAATGTGCCACCGAACACTTGTGAATTCGATCATCAGAAGAGCGTCATCATTGGCAACGAGGCCATCTACGGCATATTGCCGCACAACGAGACGGGCTACTTCCTGAGCATGGCCCATGCCAAGGGAACCACACTGATCCACACCTTCGAGTCAACGGGTGAAGCGCAATACATTAATTCCGAGTAAGTTGAAAATCTCTCTTGATTGATCAGATATTAACCAGTCTATCTATTTTATTTTCAGACTCCTGCTAAACTTTCAAAATGAAACCCCCATCGATAATCCCATTGATATTGAAACATCGATGGCGGCAGAGATTTCGAAATTGCAACTGCAACCGTTGGAAATAAACGATCCCACCGGCGGACGTAATCCCCAGCAACAGGAGACACTCATCTCAGCGGCGGGTGGACTCCTGGATAATCTGGCCGAGGCACTGGAGAGCACAGACTTCAAGTTCAGTGAGCCCTACGACTCGACGTTGTCGGATGTGATAAAGTTGCTCAGTGAAATGGATTTTGAGTCGCTGAAGAAGCTGTACACGGAAGTGGACATTGGTACATCGTATCGACAGGAAACGATAAGGAACATCTTCCACGAGATCATACCTCGCATTGGCACCAAGGCCTCAGTATTTCTAACTCGCCATCTGGTCGTGGAGAAGTCCATCAAGTCACCCATTGCCGTCCAGCTGCTCATCCCCATGCCCTTTCACATATTCGAGCTGTCCGCGGAGTTGGTCAAGGGATGCGAGGACTTCATGAGCATTGGACCCGATCGTCCCGATGTGAGGCAAGCGGCCATTCTAAGTTTCGCCACACTCGTCTACAATGTGTACGTGGCACGTGGCATTGACAAAGATCAGTTTGAGGAATACGTTCAAAAGTACTTCAATCTCTATTTGAGTAAGTTTCCAAGCAATCGATCTATAACATGAGGTTGTAACCCATTTATCGCTCCCAGATGATCGTGACTATGAGCAGAAGATGTTATTCCTGCAGGGACTGAGTAACTTGCAGCTGGGCAATGTAGCCAGTTATCTGGAGCCGATCGTGCTGGATGCCGGCAATGAAGACCTCAGGTTTATGGCTGCCTGGACAACCCTCGCCTTGGCCGATAAGCGTGCCGAGCGCATCTACGAGATCTATTGGCCCATCTTTGAGTCACGTAATGCCAGCCTGGAGCTGCGTGTCGCCGCTGTCACCTTGCTGCTGATCTCGAATCCAACGGCCGCTCGACTGATCAGCATTCATCGTATCATACAGAGTGAAACTGATCCGCATCTGATCAACTATTATCGCACCACCGTCACTAGCATATCGGAGACAACATATCCCTGCTATCAGCATCTGTAAGTTTGCTTTCTGATCTACGATCTGTAATCTATAATCTGTGATCAATGATCTGTAATCTATAATCTGTGATCAATGATCTGTAATCTATAATATGTGATTTATGATATATGATCTGTGATCATAATCTTTGATCTATGATTCTATACGAGCTGTGATCTATGTGACTTATGATCTCTAATCTGTAATCTATAATCTGTGATCAATGATCTTTAAACTATAATATGTGATCAAGGATATGTTGTCTGTGATCTATGATATATGATCTATGATCATGATATATGATCTGTGATCATAATCTTTAATTTATGATTTTATACGATCTGTGATCTATGTGACATATGATCTCTGATCTATGATCTGCAATCTATAATCTATTATCAATGATCTGTAGTCTATAACATGTGATCAATGATATGTTGTCTATGATCTGTGATCATGATCTATGATCTGTATTAAATTATCTATGATCTCTGATCTTTGATCTAAGTATAAGCTGAGATTGTTATGATCGTTGTTCTATGATCTGTCTAATTTGATATTATCTAACTTAATTTCTTCACAGTCGTCGTCTACTCTCCTATATGCACCGTCATTTGCCCCAAAAACCGGAGCCACGTTATTGGGTGACCGGCAATTATATATTCGATTATCGTGACTCCAAATTCGGAATCGGGGCCATGCTGCAAACCTTCCTTGTCGGCGATCCCAAGTCGGACATGCCAGTGGTGGCATATTTTAAGTTTGACACCGAAGCACTGGGTAAATTCACGGGTCAGTTGGCGGTGGGTAACGCAATGATCTTGGTTATGTTCCCATCTAAATCTCTTCTTTCCTGTCTTAGCTCTATATCAAGGCGAGGGGTCTGCCCGATGCCATCTGGCAGACAGTGCAGCCCAAGTCGAATAGCAGCGAACCGTTCACCTTCAGGAGCATCAAGACATTGCTGGCCATGCTCAAGGCTCCCATTGTTACATCAAAGAATCTGCACATTGAGTTCATCCTGCAAATGGAGGGAAAAACTGTGCTCTCCTATTATCTGAATCAGCGCATGTTCCAACAACTGACCTATGACAACAGTGAGTGTGTTAAGCAGGCATTAAAACCGTATCCGAAACCGTAACTGTAACTGTAACCGGTAATAACCGATTAAAACTGGTAACCGTAACTGCAACCGTAACCGAAAAAATACTTTTTTATTTAGCCTAAGCAAAAAAAACGAAATTATTCAAACCGAAATAACCGTTTAGTAACCGATTCATGCATAATTTGATTTAGATTTGGTTCAATCAATCATTAAATTAAAAATCGTCGTTTAAATATTAATTCCTTTAAGAAACAAAAAACAATTTTTTTTCAATTAATAGAATTCCCGTATTTCGAAACCGAAACAAGCAAGTAACCGTTAACCGGTATGAAACCGTTATCCTAAAATGTTCGTAACCGATAGCCGAAAACCAAAATTCAAACTTACCGAAACCGTAACTTTTACCGATAAACGACTTGGAATATTATCATCTAAACCTTTCCCCCACTGTCTCCGTCTCCTAGTCTTGGATCGCCTGCAACTGCTGATCCGCACGGACAGTCACATCAACATGCAGACAGTGCGTTGGCCTTTCATGAACAAGTACTCGGTGCCCACGGTGCTGGGCACTTCCTCGGACGTGCTGCTGCAGACAACGGTTCTCACCTCGCTGCGTGGCAATATCACGGAGCATCGGACGCCTCCGGGCTCGAAGCATACGCTGGAGATCGATGCACGGTATTCGTCGTACGCTTCGGTGCGCAGTCGCAGCTACAATCCCTTCCTCAACCTGGACCACGAGATCAATCGGGAGCAGGGCTTCCTCATCTACATCCCGTTCAGCAGTGAGCTAACCTTCAATGAGAGCGGCAGGTGTGGCCGCTACACCTTCACTCGGCCCCAGAATCTGACCAGTGGACTGTCCTTCAAGTCCCGAGCCGTGACCAGCACTCGAGGACTCGTGACCAAGACAGCCGCGGCGCCGTTCGAGGAGATCATGTATCCGGAGCGGGGCATCGAAGTGGTAAGCAGCTGAGCTCAATAATCCATCAAGTTGTGATACTTCAATTCAAAAACTCCCGTAGTTCCAGCCATTTAGCTATGCCCTCCCAGACTTGGGTGTCAAACTGAAGGTCAATATGAACGTAAACGAGCTGATCAAGTTTCGGGGCATGCTGCTCAAGTCCGAGTTCATAGAGAAGTAGATCGATGATGATACATTCTGACCAACTTACTCATTTATCCATTTCTCCCTTGCCTGATTTTTGCAGTGGTTTCTCTCGCAACATGGTCGTTAGTCTAATGATGTACATCTTTGGCTTCACACAACTCAGCTCCATCCATTTGGGCCATGATCGGAACTTCACCTTGCTGATGTACAATGAGAACGCAACGCGGGTGAGACACTGTCTTCCGTCATCGGAGGATCAACAGTTTAATGATAATGGTTCCCCTCTTTCCCCTCCAGATTGATGGCAACATCTGCGTCGAAGATGTCCTCAAGACATCGGAGCTAAAGGGCAAGAAAATTGGTTTCACTTTGGAGCATGCGGATGAGACACAGAATGTGGAGTCCCTGCACAAATGGAATGTCATTCTGGATGTCCAGACCTCCACCAAGTCCAGTTGGTTCAAGGTGACCGGCAAGGTGCAACGCAACTCAAAGGACGACGAAGAGGACTGGAAGGTGAGTGTGAACCGTACTTGGAGATTTCTAAATTTACTTTAGTCATAATATGAAATTTAAAAAGAACAACCCGTTACTTATTCAAATGTGCATAAAATATTTTCGTAAAGGTCCATAATATGCGGAACATCACAAAAAAAAAAAAACCAAAATTAAAGAACGATTTATGATGAATTTAGGTACAAATATTATTTCCGGGTCTCTTATAGTTTGTTTTTAAATTAATTTTAAAAATTTTAATGCAAAATGAACTTTTTGCATGGTTGTTTTTAATTTTGAATAAAAATTTCAAAATTAATTTTAAAAAAAACTGAAGGAGACCCGAACATAATTTTTGCTCCCATATTTCATCATAAATCGCCCTCTAATTTTTGATTTTTTTTTAAGGTGTTCCGATTATTATGGACCATTACCAATATTTTAATTGCACCCTTTTAGGCACGTATATTTCTTAAAGTCTTAAATCAGCCATAACCATAACCCTACTATTTGTCCGATCTTGTTGCGATTAAGTACGATGATAGCTAATAGTAGTTAATGGTAATTAAAAAAAAAACATATTTTCAAAACTTTATAGAAGTCTGTTTGCCAAATTTGGTTGGCTTAGCTCATATGGTCTGAGATCTAGGCGCTCACGCAAATGAATGGTCGGACAGACGTACATTTCTATATAGACTTAAGCCTAGTACCGACGTGAGATAACAGGCCTAGCGTATGTCAAACTCCATATAAAAAAAACGCTAGCGTAAAGTGAAAAAGGAGAAGCGAAATTTATCTCTGCTTGTCGGTCCGGACGTCAACTAAACTGAAACTAAAAACGGAGTTGCCAGATAAGGAACGGGCGTTATCCAGCACTGTTTGCATTTAGCTGACAGGCCCAGCGAAACATCGAACTGTTTAGAGTTTCGCTATCTATCTATCTCACTCTCTCACAATAACTCAAACGAAATGACCCGAAAATTATCAAAAAACAGCAGATTGACTCTTTTTGAAACAGCAGACAAAATTCTGCTGGTTAACGAGGGGGAAAAGAGGCCAATATTTGTATTTTTTCATTAATTTAGAGGGAGAATCCACGTAAAAAGTTCTAAGGCGATGGGTTCACTCATACGCGCTGTGCCGTCGCATATTTCTCCTATGTTAACTATAATTTAAATTTTCATTGCCTATTATCTCCTCTTTTTATCAAAATCAGTTCTGCATGTTCATATTTAAAATAAACCGCTGTTGACGCATAGAGTTACCACTCAACTTTTTGTTATTTTTTCGTGTTGCTTTGCCAACTCTGGCTTTACGCTCGTCGACAGCTAAATATTGAGCATTTTCCGCCGCTAAAAATTTATCTCACGTCGGTACTAGGCTTTAACTGTTGATGCTGATCAAGAATATATAGTCTTTATAGGGTCACAGATGCTTCCTTCTTCCTGTTACATACATTTCAACAAATACAATATACCCTTTTACTTATTATTTAAGTAACGGGTATACAAATTCCAAACGATCCTTTTACCAAAATAGCAGTCTGGTTAGAGTTATTTGGCGCCATATGGACACACAATCAGTCGAATTAACAGCTGCCAAAACCTCGCAACTTTTTGCACTTTCCGCTATCGCTATTTTATCAAACATTCCCGTGTTTGTTGTCGATGTTGTTGTAGTGCTCCCGATTGAATATTTCGATGGTGTAACTATCGAAGAGGTCTCAAAATTTATTTAATCGAATATTTGTGTAAATTTAAACTTAATCGGTTAGACTTGTCCAGATCCACGTTCAGCAAACATTCGCACATTCAGTTTCCATTCCCATTCACACTGGCATTTGCTTATTTCATTTGGGCTGGAATCCACCCGAGACTCTAACCCTCCTGACCAGCTATCTCTAGCTCCTCCTCGGCATTGATTAGGGCCACAATGCCGTCCTGCAGGGACTTCACCAACTCGAACTCGGTGAAGCCCAGACGGCGTTTGTTCGAGATGTCCATGACGCCATCCTCAATGGCCGTGTGCTCGCCGCCAGTGCCTCGGATCTGCAGAGACAGCTCCTCTGCCATGGCCTTCAGTCGCTCCTCGTCCTTGCTCAGCAGGGGCAGGCGAATGTGGACGGAGGCACGAAGGGTGGTGCCCAAGTTGCTGGGACAAGCACTCATGTTGCCATAGCTCTGATGGCGAGCAAAGGTCAGATTCTTCTCCAGCTCGGAAATGCCATTGACCAGACGCTGATAGACATCACCCAAGTCACCGCATTGAGCCATCGATATGACTCTCAGGTGATCCTCCTCATTGACCCAGATCAAAAATGTCTCGGCAGGATTGTGATAGACGCCACGACCGGTTGGCCAGAAACGGAAGCATCCAGCTGTCTGGAGAAAACGATCTCCGCGCTGGAAGAGTATGTGACGCTTGACCATCTCCTGCTGGGTTTCCGTATCAATGTCGCCCAGTGTCAAATAGGTGCCAATCAGCTCCCCATCCATTGTCTCTGTGGCGGCACGCACCCGATCCTCCACCTCGATCAGCTGCTTCTCCGTCAGCTTGGGGAAGAAGGGGAAGCCCTCGATGTTGCGGGCAATGCGAATCCGGGCGGAGAGTATATACTTGCGTTCCGCATCCAGATTCTCAATTTCATCCACATTGCCCCAATCGACATCCTTTTGGAGCACATCGCTTTCGTTCTCCTCCTGACCATGGTACTCCTTGATAATCGGATCGAATAGTTTGCTAAAGACATCGTAGCTCTCGGGATCGGCGGCATAGATGCCCACATGGGAGTCGTGATGCTCGAAACCCGAAACGGCACAATCATACAGATAAGCTTCCACAGGTGCCGAGGTCGTGACCAGCATGTATTCCTCCAGCAGCTCAGGTGTGAGATATTTGCGCAACAGAGAACTGACATTCTCCTCGTCATCAATGAGGGATTTGTAGCCAGCCATAGTAAGTTCCTGGTACTCCTCAGGTGATTTCTTGCTGCAAAGAAATTGGAATTTAAAAGATTGGGAATTGATGAGACTAGCGACTTACATTTGCCCACGCAGACGCTCCAGTTCCTGCTCCAAACGGGCTATGGTCGTCTTGGCCTCATCCAGATCGTTCTTCATCACATCATACTGGGCATCATCCGGGCAACTTTCACACATGAATTTACGCACAAATCGTATGGCATCTTCGGGCTTATTCTGTTCCTCGTAGAGCTTAATCAGAGCCTTGCTGAGTGCATCAATGACTCCGGCACGTTCCAGGTACTTGCGATATTGCACACGTTTGGATTCAATCTAAAATTACAAATATATAGAAGTTGTACCTGATCTTTCGTTGATTTCTCTCATCTTACCGAAGTCATGTTTTCAATTGAAAATAACCAAAATTTAATTGAATAACAGAAATAACTAAAGCGAAATGCTCAGATAGATAGATAGAGAGTCCAAAGTGACGACACGGTTGACACACTAGTGCTATCAGATTTTTCACACACTTGCTTAAAAAATTATGAATTTTCTACTAAATTTTCAATGGGAGAAATGCGTCTGAAACGAATCGTAGCTGACTGCCTTCTAATCCGGTAGCATGACCCAAAACATATTGATCAAACTGACGACGTGAAGCACCAAGCCATCTCAGTTACCCCAAACACGAAGCGAAACAACAACAAAATGTGAATGCGAATGTGGAACAGCAATTGTGGTAGACACAACTGAGTGGTTAGGTGTGCGGATGAGTAAGTGGGCTCCTCTTTCTCCTCCTCCGCACAATGCCTGGCTCTTGTGCAATAAAGTCGACAGACAACTGCGTCTGGGTAACAGTCAGCGAAACAGACTCGACGACAGACAACCAGGACATGCGGAGGCTAATCGTTGCCACAGTTGTTGTGGTTGTGTTGTCCTTCTGCCTGACGTTTCGTCATGGTAATCCAAGTCACCCTCGCAACATCAAACCACCATCAACAGAGCAAACAATGCACCTACACGTACAACAGCGATAATGAAAATAATAATACTCAAATCATGCAAATCAAAGTGTCTTCTTCACTATCTATCGCAAATACTCTGATTATTATTAGTAGTTCTTGCTGAAACTCGAATTTAATTTAAATATTCTTAATTTTTTGTTAAATATTCAAATTTTTCAACCTTTTTCCAATTTTTCAAAGAATTGTTAGCTGATTGCGATATAATTCTTTTTTATAATTGTTTCCTATTTTGATCTATAAAAGTTTATCAAGCTAACATTATACGACTTAATTCAAAAAGGTCTAACTATGCTTTTTATTCTCTACCTACTGCAAGTTTTATTTATCTTTTCTATACGTTTTTACTTCTTTTTCCCTTATTAAAAAAAGTACAAATCCCAAAAACTCACATTAGAAGAAACTTAATATTAGAAAAACTGTTGAAAATAGAAAAATCTACATAAAAATAAAATAAAGCAATAAGAACTACAAACCATTTTAAAAATCATTTCTTTTTAAATAATATTTATCAGACGCTTTAAGCAAAAACTTTTTAGTTTTCTCCGCGGCTTAAATTTGAATATAATATCACACTTTTTTTTTAATGATTTTTCAAATGTTGAACAACCGATTAGTGATCAATTTGAAGCAGTAAACACTAAAATTAAGACAAATTTTCAGTTATTAGAGGAGTCGGAAACTTTTAAATTTCGAACAAAAGATCTAGAGAAACAGACAAAATTGCCCTTTAAGGGCGCTTCAGACGAGCCCTTTTTCACCGACACTTTTTGTCAAAAAGAGATTTTTTCGAATCCGTGTCGCTCACTATCGCTCACCGATGGAATAGAACGTGTTCTATTTCCATCGGTGAGCGTCGGTTTTTCACCGACGCTTTGAAATTTTGTGCGGTTACACGACACAGACAGCTTTTTGACAAAAAGTGTCGGTGAAAAAGTGCTCGTCTGACCCGGCCTTAACCATAATAAAGTGGATAATCCAACATTACTGCATCATATAATCAAGAAAATGAAACCACTTTTTTTCACAAGTGCTTCTAGACATGTGCTTCGTATTGTACGATATGCCTCAAAGTATGTATGTATGTAGAGGGTGCAGGTTGGCTAACAAGAGCACTTGACGCGTGTGGCAGAGGCAACCACTTGAATTCGTTGTTGACTTCCTCGCTTACTTGCTCTCTCCCTCTCTATCTCTCACCATCTCTCTCTATTGTAGGCTTGCTCCAAGTTGACCTATGAACCGCTTGTCTTCACCAAACGCCCGCACACACTCAACGGCTACGTGGTCTTTGGCCTGGCCGCCGAGGACGGCGAATGCCCGGAGAGTGAATCCAAAGTGCAGTTCGCGGCACGCGCAGGCGTAAGTACTTCCATAAGGAATTAAAGGCAAGTAATCATAATAAATTCCCCATGTATATTGCAGCCCTCGGAGCATGCCCGGGCATTTCTGCGATCGGACAAGATCTCTCTGACGGACACCGATTTCTGTCCCAAGGAGGTGCTCAAGTTCTCACCCATACCCACCTCGAAGTACTGCAAACGCAGTAATTTTGAGAATTTCACATCGATAGCGCAGTACGACATGGATCTAAAGTTCAATAATGTACGTTAAACTCCTCACAAATTCGAATATCGGTATTAATTCAATTCATTTAAGATGCCCGCCTGGTTTGAGTTGTGGTCGACGCGCCTGGATCATTTGGTCTCCGCGCTGTCAGCGAATAAGGTGGATAGCTTGCACATGAGTCAACAGATTAACATAACGATGCACACGCCGCACGATCACTTCTGGCTGACTGTGGAGGTGAATGGAGTCCATTGGCGCATCTATCACATACCCTTCCTGTATAAGCTCGACTCCAAGTTTGATACATCCCACGAGTTGGCCTTCGATTCCGGCTTGAAGCGTTCCTGCTCGGTCATCAATGGTATGATTAACTCATTCGACGATTATCTGATTAATCTGGGCGAGATTGTCACCCAGCCGGATTGTCTGACTCTGCTTGTGGCGGACTGTTCGCCGGTTCCTCAAATGGCTGTGTTCTTAACGCCGTCGACCGATGCCGGCAGTCTGGCCAGCAACTATGGACTACGTGTGCACATTGGCCAGAATTACTTCGATTTCCATTCACGCGCCGGCAACAGCAGTCAGGTGGATGAGTCACCAGTCCTCATATATCTGAATCAGGCACAGACGCCACATGATGTACGACAGAAGCCATACCAATGGCCAATTGATGACAGCGATTATATATTCCGGTGAGTTTATTTCCTTTACACAGCTTTTTATATCTATAATCCTTGTTTCCTGCTCCAGCGTTGAACTTAACGAGCAAAACCTGTTGATCATCGAGTGCACCAAACTAAGTGCCACCATTCAGTTTGACATGTACAACATCCTCAATTTCGAGATCTTTGGCGTCTACAAGCATCAAATGTGCGGATTGTGTAGCAAACCTTTAAATCGTATGCAGAACTACACGCTCTGTGAGTTGGATACGAGACCAACCACGACGACGCCAACGCCAATGCCAATTCCTATCCCAATCCCAAAGACGACGACGCCGACGACAACTGTGGAGAACGTATCTGAAATAGTTGTAGTATAAGAATGATATTAATGTGTAACTAAACTAAAACACAGCTCAGTAGCGAAAGAAACTCGAAAACTTAGTTAAAATATATGTAAAGTTCAGCGATCATTAATAATAACGAACACAATAAGTTAATTATACTCTTAACCAAGTTTTAAGACTTCACTGAAATCAAACTTATATATTTGTAGCAAACTTATGGAATCCATGTAATTAAACACTTTTATACAATATATTACGAAATTATCGAAGCATTTGTTTATTGAAAACAAATAGTCCAAATAATAAAAATAAAGCAAATATTATTTCACATAAAGGCTTATTCAAAGTGCTTTTTTGGCAGATCTAGCCATATATAATAATTATGAAACTACAGAAATCAATTTGAAAGCTAATTATTAAATGTAAAGCTATTCGTTGTTTTTCATTTACTTTTTTCAATGAACATTTTTGGATAAAGTAATAAAGCAAAAACTAAAGATATATCTATCCACAAAGATTATTAATCAATCTCATCGTTTTGTCCTTTCAAATACATTTTTTTTTGCAAAAGGAATAATTATAAAATTAAGAAATCTCTTTCAAAATAGAATATTAAATGTTAAGCTCTTCGTTCTTTCGGCTTTCAAGAGAAAATTAACTGAATTAATTGTAGATATTTTATTGGTGCTTCCAGCCAATTTGCTTCTCACGATCGCGATGCAGCTGGGTAAGCAAATGCAAACGCAACTGGACGACGCTCTCCAGCGTCTGGTTGCACAATGTACAAGTCTTGGTTCTCATCGAGCCCTCACTGCAAGAAATTCAGCAATATATATATTTAAAATACACAATTTAAGTCAATGGATACTTACAAGTTGCGCCAGTCGTATAAATCCTTGCAATTTGCTTGTAAGGCTAACAAGTTGCTCATGTTTTCGTTCTCTAGATCGTAGGAGCAATGCATTGGAAATATGGCACGCTTGCCATATGGCTCTGAAGGTGGCTCCAAATCATCCATCTTCTCCCACACGTATTCCATATTCGACACGTGACGCTCAATAAAGCTACGATCCTTGCTGAGCAGTCTACAATGAATAAGAACTTGAGATTGAAGACCTGAGCGAAAGAATTGTGAGTTATAATATACTAACCTTGTTAGCAAAGAACGCAGCTGATTAAAGAAGATTACTCGATTTTGAACACCTGCCGAGGGCATTTCATTCAGATCAAAGTTGAAGAGCATACTATCGATATTATAGCGCATTTGGTTTATCTAAATGACATAAATAATGGATTAATTTATTCTTTACTTTTTAAGCAATACATACAATACGAATGTCATCCTTGAGTATAGAGACATCCAAGTTGACGACTATGTCATGCTCTTCAAAATATGGTTCCATCGTTTCTGGATTGAAGCCCAGTCCGGCCAAGAGGCACACGTACTTTGTTTGCTCTTTGTTGCATTTGATCTGCATGGTGGGGCAGAAGAGCATGGTCATTAGTGCCCCAAAGCCGTGAATGTTTGGCATCAACGTGGTTCCGCGGGCTACCAAGCCCTCATCGCCTCTCTCGGCCACCGAAGCTGCCACCACCATCTGATCGTGACGATCTTGTGGATCGGTGTCCAAAAGTACGGCATTAACCGATTCGCGATCAATGGACACCGACTTGTACATGCCAATGCGTAACATTGAGTTCATGCTCGTCTCTAATGGACTAAATGGACCTTTGATGCATATATTTCTTTTGCATTTATTCAGAGGCGGTGGCTCCAAGTCGGCATCCATTGGCTGCTGAGCAAAGCGCAAGTAATGCTCATTAATGTGCCGCTGTTCTGTGCAGGACACATGGCGCTTTGTCTCCTGTTTGCGAATGCGAAAATCATGATCCTTCCGCGACATATAATCCTCATCGGCACGTCTGGCCAATTGACGCTCCACCAGCTTGTCGTTAAGCAGGCCATCGCGCATTTGTATCAAGACAGCGGCCACGTTGTCAACCAATGAGTAAATCTCCAATTCGATAGAGCCGCATTTGGACACAGAGCGTAGCATTTCGTTAGCCACCTCCGGCCAACGATTATAGACGCTTGTCACCGACGATGGCTGCACCAAAGCCAGCCGGCATTCGAACATTCGTGGCGGCAGTTGCTGAAATTCTTGTTTTAGCTCATCCGGCATTAAACGCAACTGATTCATGGATATCAATGCACTATCGCCATAATCAATGAAACGCACACGAAACTTCGGATTCCGATTTGTCTGAGTCTCCACACTAAGCACCATGGCACGCTGAAAGATGTGTTCACGTTGCCCCAGCAAGATCAGACCTTTGGTAATGGCGCTCGCATTCTTCACGACCCCGTTTAGATACTGTGGGTCATTGAACATCTCCGTCATACTTCTAATGCGCTCAGTCATCGCACATGGCTGGAAGTAAAATCTGCCGCAGTTCACGATCTAAGAAAAAAATAAAAAAATATCATTGTTAGTGAATTTAAGTTTTCGCCAGAGACGATTTTATATACGAATGTCGAAAAATATTACTCAGAATACGAAAATTCGGAGAACAAAATTAGGAATCTAAAATTGGGAATCGAAAAATTAGGAATCCAAAATTATATATCCGAAATTAGGAGTACAGTTAATAGGAATCCAAAATTAGGAAGACCAAAATTGGGAAAGGAAAAATTGGGAAAACAAAAATTAGAATATAGCGCGGTTTTTAATTAAATATGTTTGATTTCAGCTTTTTCCTATTTATTAGCAAAAAGACAACATTTGTCGAACCATTTATTCCAAAATAAGGTTTTCGATTGCCAGCGCATTTGATATTTATTTAAACCATTTATTTCAAATTAGTTATTTTTTTTTTCCTAATTTTGTTTTCTAAATTTTGTACTCTGAATATTTTTCTTAGTTGAAATTCCTAACTTATGATTCCTAATTTTTTCTTCTTAATTTGGATTCCTAAAATTTTATTCTTTGTTTTTTTTTCTACTTTTTTAAAATTCTTAAAAAAGTTTCGGAATTCGTATGAGTTATCGCCAAAAACAACAAAATTTTTCATGCACCGATTTAAACCAAATTAAGTCAATATGTTTGGAGATTAAAACTTGCTATGAACACTACTCACATGTGAAATGTTGCCTGTCAGAGTCTTATCAAAGACAGAGGGCAAGGTAAGCAGCTCAACATTCCATTCCTTTGATGGTGGCACCCAGTTGCAGTGGTTCACTACGCCAATCTTGCGTTGCTGCACATAATTAAGGGCCAACTCTTGTCTGCAAGTCAAGAAATATTACAAAGTCCACTCAATTAAATGTTGATTAACTCACTCCATGACGCACAGACGACGTTTGGGATTTAGATGACGCATGCGAACGGCTTTGTAGACCTCGGTCAGAACACGTCCTGGTACTTGTACAGCATTCGCTGATTCATTCTCATCATCGTCCTGTTTGAAAGTTACAAATATCTTTTCAGAGCCATGCTGAAAAGTAACATCCATTTTCTCCGGCTTTATTTTTGCCTCTGCAAAGAGTTCCTTGATGCTACGCGTGTAAAGTTCGCCCAAGCAGCGCTGATCAAAGTTGGTAAAGAAGACTGTGCGGCAAGGATCTTTGCCACAAATGATTTGGTACATGTCGCGATCATTATCCTCATTCATTTTGTTGGTGCGCATAAAATAATTGGGATAGAAGGCACCGGCAATGATCACCTTCAAAACTATAGCCTTTTCGCGATCACTCCACGGCTGGCAGGCTTCAAAGGGCATGCGCTGCAGATTAAGATTCACGCAGCGATCGCGCAGTTCTTGCACCATTAAATGCATCTCCTTGAGCGAGCGCAAACTAACATTGAATCGACGGGCCCATTGCTGCGTTGATTCTTCGAGCATTCGATCCTGACACATGTTCAGATAGATCTACAAATGGACAAGGGCATTTATAAAGTAAGCCCAATAAATGCTTCAAAATACAACAGCTTACTCTGTACACGCGATATATGGCAATCAAGTCCGAGCCCGAGCCATCGGCAAAAATGTAATGCATCCAAAATCCATCATTAAATTGCTTCCCGGTAAGAAACAAACCACGTACAGTCATGCCAGCAGCTATAAAGAGTACAATAAAAGTAAGTATGTTTTTCGGCCAATCTTGTATTGTTTTGTGTCACTTACCTATGATTATGGACTCGTCCAGGCAATTGAAGATATAGCCAAGTATGATAAGACGACTGAGATGCACATCAAGCGGAAGCTTTGACATAATTGTACCCCAAAAGGTCAGATCACCGTCGAGCTCCTCGTAAACGCCATCCACTGTGGTGAACAGTGCACCAACCTCCTTCAGCAACAGCACCGTGTTCTGTATATCCGATAGATTGGGTGGCGACATGGCTAAAGCCAAGATTTGAGTTGGACTACCCATATCGAGCTCCTTGGCTTTAAGTACGGAATTTTGAAGGGGAGAACGAAGCATTTCGGGCACGCCAAACTCTTTCATTTCGTTCACATAAAAGTCTTTGGTTACCATGCGATAAACTCGTCCACTTCGTAGACGTCCAACGCGTCCAGCACGCTGGCGGCAATTCACTTTGGAGGCCCATTCCAAGCGGAGGCTGCTGAAATTGGTGGCCGTATCGGTGTGAAGAACTTTGGTTAGGCAAAAGTCAATCACATAGGAGACATCTGGTACGGTTATAGAGCTCTCGGAAATATTTGTAGTCAGTATGACCTTGCGATGACCAGGGGGTGGCGGTTGGAAAACTTCTGCCTGCGAATCGGGCGACATCAAGGAGTGGCAGCGCACAACGGTCATTTCCATGCCGGGACTGTGAGTGATCTTAATTAATAACAAACTCAAAAGAGATACAATCGAACTGTTGACTTACTTATTGTCTATGACTCGGTCAATCTGCTCTGCCATAGTATCAATCTCATTAACGCCAGGAAGAAAAATTAGCACTGCTCCGACGCGCTTTGCCTCCTCGTAGGATTGCTTGGACGTGTTAGCCGCATTACGCTCCATATTATCAATGACCACGAGAATTTTAATGGCATCATCATAGCCGACCGGTGCTATGCCGGGCTCTTTCTGTGGCGGCTCATCCGTCCAATGAATATTTTTTAGTTGATCGCGATAGTATTTTACCAGCGGATACTTTCGACCATGGCTGGCAGTGACCACGGGCGGAAACCATGAACTGGTAGCAAAATATTTGGAAAACTCGCGAGTATCGATTGTAGCGGACATCAGAACGACTTTAACGTGGCGTGAATTGAGCGCCAAAAGACGGCGTACAACAATTAGCAAGAAATCCATGTCCTGATCTCGTTCATGCACCTCATCCAGAATAATGTGAGTGTAGTGAGTGAGAGTCCTTTGACGTATGAGATTGTTCAATAGCACACCTGTGGTGCAATACAATAGACGCGTGTCGTCTCTTTGGGCAGACCGATGCAGGCCAACCTGGTAGTTGCAAACAGTTCCCGGATGCCATTGCCGTTCTTGGCAAACCCGCTTACAAATTGAGATGGCAGCAATGCGACGGGGCTGTGTTACAACTATATTACAAAATTCGCGCCGTTTGAAGGCTTCGTCCAAAATATATTGCGGCACCTGGCGGAAAAAAAGTGCAGCATTAATCGATAACGTTAATAATTATTTCGATAGAAGCAAAATGCTAAATCGATAGATATGTATTTCAAAATGACAGCCCAGTGCTGGGTTTTTTTTTTAAATAAATTTAAATAATTTAAAAAATTTTTTTAAAACTTTTTAGCTATAGGCTAAAATCACACCTTCAACTTCATTTGCAGTAATAATAATAACAATGACAGTAATAATAATAATAATAATAATAATTAATTATATTAATAGTAATAATAATCATATTTATAATAATAACTATTTTAATAATAATAATAATTATGATGAAAATTGTAATACATGTATAAGAATTTGATTTACATGTTTCAACTTAATGTTAAATTGATAAGCAAAATAATGTTAACCTATTAATTATAATTTTAGAAAATATGTAGGAGATTGCCAGGTGTGACTAGTGCACTAATTTAAAAGTATCCCTACTTGTAGCACTAGGAAATAGTTAATAAATAAATAAATAAATAAATAAATAAATAAAACGAGTTCAATTCGGAATTGAGTTTTCCGTTGATGGTTTCTGATGGTTGCCACTTTTTCCTTTTTTGCGCCAAGCTTGGCCAAGGTTGCCACACGATTGCAAGATTTGTCTCTGTAATGTATTAGAGATGGGTGTTGTTTTTTGTTGTGGTTGTCCCCGATGTTTCTATGTTTGCTGAACACATACAATTTTTTGGGCACGGCTTTTAAATCTGTAAATCTCATCTGTAAAAGGGATTGTATTGAACATATTTCTCATTATGAAATTCTTTCTTTCCAATATTTTAGAATGTCGTAATTTTATCAGGATTGTTTATTTTTTGTTGTGTATAAAAAATTCGATAGTTGGCTACCTACGAAACACCGATGGTTCCGATGTTTTGCAAGCATAAATGTTTCTCCACCTCTAGTCAAAGTGCCAAATTTAAAGGTAAATATTAACAAAAAAAAAAAAACTCAAAGCGGTTGCATGGAGCCGAATGTGTACGAAGACTGCTGGCAGCTGATTAAGCGTTTTGAACGCGCTGCTAAAGAATCGGAGAATGCTAGTTTCGAGCTGTTCTCCCAATGCTGGCTTGAAATGCAGATGCAACACATCTACTCAGCGCAAACTAACCACATCGAGGTGATACAGACCACGATGGCTGCACTGCACGTAGGTAAAAGAATTGCCTGTGGCCGCAAAAACAACGGCGAACCGTTTGAGGCTAAGCGTGCTCAACGCATTGCTGGCATCTATCTGCTTTATGCTATTTATAACAAGCAGCCTACGAAGCACTTTGTTAAGATTGAGGTTTCACCACGTACGTGGGATACACTTTCCAGCTATGTGGAGGAGATGCGCCTTCAGACCGGCGAACGACGCGATACGCAGCAAGTCAGTTACATCTTTTGGAAGCTCGTGCAAGAGAATGCTTTTCTCTACACGGCTCTGGACTATTGCCAGGCATTGGATGCATTGGCCGCCTATGATAGCTTGGAAAGCATTGCGGAAAAGCAGAAGATCCATTCTGCTCCGCTATTAAAACAGCAATTGAGACCAAGCGAGGTCAATCTCAGCGAGGATCTGCAAGGACTTTCGGAGCTGGCCTCTATTTGCAAGCCACTTTGCCAGCTACAGGAGGCATACAACAAACAAATGGAACGCCACCGTTCATCATTTCCTGCCACTCACATCTTCAGTCAGTTGCAGGATGTCTTCTCTGAAGTTAATGATATGGTGACAGGAACGAAGAAGCCGACCAAGTCCAGTGGAGCAAATGATCAGCTGGAGGTGAGAAAGAACGTTCGTCACAAAGCAATGTTTGGAGAAGCAAAAGAAACGATGTCATCAGATGAATCAGAGCAACTGCAACCGTTGCCCAAACCCCAAACGCGCATGTCCTCGGCAACGGTGTTTCAAGCCAAATTACCAGACGATGTTATTAAGAATTTGCAATCTTAATAGAAAATAAATTGTCTATCTTTTACCACAGAAAAACCTCAAAGTAAATAATATAAGACAATGCTATTTTACATAGATCATAATAGTCGAAAAGAGAGAATGATGAACAATGCATACCTGAGTTGTTTTGCCGCAGCCAGTTTCTCCTTTCAATATTACAACGGGGTTATCTCTGATGGCTGTCACAATCTCCTCGCGCTGTGTATATATTGGCAGATTCTTGTTGCGATTTAAATCGAATCTATATTTCTTATAGTACTCTTCATCTGAGCGCACGCGGGGCAACTCTTCCATTTCAGCATAATCATCATCATCGCTTTCAATATCGTCGAGTGTTTTGTTGCGCTTAGCGATGCCTTGTCGGTCGCCTTGTTGTTGAGAAACCTAAAGCAAAACGCAATTACAACGAAACTCATAACACACATAAATATGCATGTATGTATGTATGTACTCACTTTGTTCATAAGCTGCTTCTCTTTTTCGACGATTTCATTCACATAATCTGCGCCGGCAAACTCGCGCTTAATCGGCTTGGAATCTTGCGGCTCTGAAGCGAGTATTTTTGGATCGCCACTTATGCATCCTTTAATAACAGGTCCACGTTTAAAATCTTTCGAAAAGTCGAAAAAGTCCATCAAATCGGAATCCATTTTGAGAAAAATGCAAGACTAGCACTTCAAGAAGTTTATCATTCGCCGAATGACTTTTAAAATCGCCTGCACGCTTGAGCTGTTGAACGGTAAATGAAAAATTAGATTTACACTGAATATCGATATATTAATATAGTTTAGGAACGATATCACTTTGAATTAGCAGGCTTCCACCAACACTTCACAACTCTTTTTTGAGCCACTTCAATTCAAACTGGCGCCTTTGATTGTTTTGAAAATCAATTGATTTTTGTTCAGGCTGAGCTATTTATCTTTACTGTTAAACAGAAAATGTGGCATAAAAACCAATATTGCTTAATTAATTTACCGCTAAGTTCACAACTTTAAGCTAAAAATAAATAATGAAATCTAAAATGCACTTAATGCACTGCCCAATTTAAATACGGTAACGATATCAAATTATCGCACAAAGCAATCGATAAAGTCAGCGAGTTCTGTTCTTGCTAAGCTGTTATTTAATTCGAGTTTTTTTTTTAATAAGAAGTTTAATACTTTGTATTTTTTTAAGTAACACAAGTTCAATTTAAAGTGACTTTTATTTAGAAAAACTATTCATTTTATTAATTTTAAAAAGTTAACGGTTGCTATAACAGAAAAAATATTATATGCTGCTAATAACAGTTCCGAAAAATGTTAAGTTTTTGGACGTCAAACACAACATAATAAAGTTGGGCTTTTTAGTTCAATTTGTTGAATAAGTTCAATCGTTAATTTTTCAGTTGGGTTATTCTGTTGGTCATGAGTTATGAACGAGATGGTTTCTATTCAGTTAGTCATAAACGATGAAAGATGAATAATAGGCCATTCTGTTCAGTTGGTCGGTTGTCTATGAACGATAAACGATGTGATAGCCTACAACTGTGGAATGTGAAATGTGTTTTAAGTTTTTTATTATAATATGCGACAAAAGCCCATTCGATTTGATAAAAAGAGTAAATTGGTTTTTATCTTGGGCTTAAATAATCTTTCACATTGTTTACAACTAAAAAATATATGAAATTGAAACATTGTTGCAAGAAAATAAAAAAGAAATTGAATCCAATCGCGGAAATTCATTTAATTGTATTTCTCTGAAAAACTTAATATTTTTAAAGAAATTACTGACCAACTGAGAAATTAACGATTTAGTTCATGATTGACTGAATAAGTTCATTCGTTCATCTTAATGACCCGTTCATGTGAACTTTTTCAGAACGAAACGACACAACTCTACAACAACATAAAAAATCAGTGAACGTGACAGTTCGATTTGGAGCTCTCATTATTTGACATTAAAAATAAGGAAGTAAATAAAATAAATAATTTTACTAGTCAAAAGTAGAACTACATACAACACTTGTATCAAAATTGTTCAGCTAAGGGAGTTGCCCGAAAGTAACTTAAAAAAATGACACGTAAGTGGACCAGCCGAGAATTTATGTTGCCGTTCTATTGTTGTCCAGTTTGGCTTGCAAAAATGGCCATTCATCCGTTTTGAAAAATCCCAAATGAATAGTAAAGTAGACAACTAGCATGCATTTTGAACAATTAACTTGGATGGCATTTGCACGTTGTCTATGCAAAATCGATTAAATATGCTAGCGACTGCTGCTTTTGTGAGTATGTATATGTATGTACAGTTAGTTAATTAATTGTTTTGACAAAACATGAAATTCGCACATTTTACTTTGCAATTAAGGCGTATCTTGGCTTGCAATTTGTAATATTAATGTAATTTAGTTGATTAGAATTCTAAGAACAAGTTACAAAAATAAAATAATGAAGTGCATTTGGTTTTAGTTTGTCAAAACATTAAGCTGACGAACTGTATGTGGGTACACGCTTGACTTGTGTACTTCTAACCTCTATGTATTTCCTATGGTAGGACTTAGCATGTGGAACTGCAGAAAATTCAATAATACCCACATGAAATTGAGATTAAATATTTTTATGCACACTACAGGCGGCAATCAACGAGACCTGGCGCGCGCCAAGAACCAGAAGAAGCTAGCCGATCAGACCAAAGGCAATCGAACTGATGGCTTGACTGTGGAGCAACGTAAGGCCAGGTAAGTCGAAAGTGATTACAAAAGCTGTACAACAATTGAAAATCTTTATTTGATATGTAGGGACGCTGAAGTTATGCGAGAGAAGCAAAAGAAGAAGGAAGAGGAGGCGGCTGCCGCTGCTGCTGGCAAGAGCAAATAACAAGATAAAACTAATACAGTTTCAGCCTGAACAGCGTTCAGTCGTGCAGTCGTGTTGTCGTCGTAGATCACAAAACCTTCATTAGGCATAAACAGTAAGAAGAGAACAAACGCAAAGCAGGAGCAACAGTCCCCAGTACGAAAACATCGATCAGCGCTTGCAGTTTACCCCCAGGATAGTCCATGCCATTAAGTTGGTTAAATTGCGCAACAGTCGTGAATTAATAAGCTATTAAGCCGTCAAATAGCAATACCTAAGTATCCCAAGGCAGAAACACACAGCAAAAGGCTCGATTTCTTTAATGCTCTGCATCAGTGCTGAACCATTATAATAATTTTTCTCTATATACCTGACTAAATTATTTACTGTAAAATATATAAATTTTCAAATAAAACATAATATACAGCCAAAACAACCAAACGTTATATTGCTACATATTATGTATTATTTTTTTTTTTACGAAAATGTATATATTGATAAGTATATAGATCATAAATGATCATAAGTGTTGTGTCCGGTTGGCCAGAGAAATTCTAGAATGTGCACACTAAATAAACCATTAGATTTTATTTCTACCTTAATTTTTGCATGCTTTGTTAACTTGTTGGACATACAAAAAAATAATATCTCATTCAGTTATTAATACCACATGACTTAAAGACTGTTAATTAGATTGATTAACTGATAGTGAACTTGATAATGCTGTAGGAAAGACAATGAAAACGTTGGGAAAGAATAAGCAAATCAATCGTAAATTATATATAAAGCAGCTATGGTCAATAGCGTTTTAAAAATAAATTTAATATTACATAGCTTACAATTATTTTTAAATATTTATTTATTTATTGAAATAAAAAAGTTTAAATAATTTTTATTCTATTCTGTTTAATACAGAAGTGACGATCGACAATCCCAAGTGTACTTTCTAAAAGATTTGGCTTTGTGACCTTTACTTTAGCACAGATTAGCATACAATGGATCATATGTAGGTCAGAATATTAGCAGTACAACTAGTAAAACAAAGTACTAGCGTGGGAGAGCTCGACTAGAAGGTAAGGTGCCGCTTTCCAATTTTATAAATTTATACAACTCCAAGCAGATCTGCTATCAAAATACACTATTTTTTCATTAAAAGGCTCCACAATAATGAATCAATCTAAATCAAAAATCGAAATTTTTCAAGCCGAAATAACAGTTTAGTAACCGATTCTTGCATAATGGTTAGTTTCAATTCAATCAATCGTTAAATTAAAATTTGTTGTTTGTGTATCTGTCGTTCTTAAAACTAATTTTGGATTTTTATATTTAATTTAACCAAAATATTCCATTAATTAAAAAAAATTTCTTTAACATTAAAGAATTTTAGTTTACAAGTCAGTATTATCTTATAAAAATTACCGGTATTCGAAAACGAAGAAATAAAATAACCGGTAACCGTTACGCAACCGATTTCCTAAGATTTTGTGCAACCGATAACCGAATACAAAAATTCTAACTCAATCGAAACCGTAACTGATGCCGATGTTCTTTTCGGTTTTATACCCTGCTTTAAAGTAACAAAATGATCTTAAAATATGTTGAATATTAAAAGAAAAAAAAATTCGTTATTATGCTTACATAATTTTATACAATTGGGGCTTTTATCTCTTTTAATCTAAAAGGGTTCTTTCAACCGAAAAGAAAAATATAAATTGAAAATACTTCCTTCTATTATACCCTTTATTACCCATACACAAAATTAACCCTGATCAGTGAATGGCAAATTATTTTGATAAATAAGAAAGTAGTAAACTGGACACAAACTCTTTCCAAAGCCAAAGGAGCCCAGCTGCCAATAAGTTGAATCTAGTATTTACCATTTGGACATGGGTAAAGTGTCCAAAAAAAACAAGAAGTAGAAACAAGTAACCGGCAAGGAGGCCAGTAACCAAAAATGGGCGACAGCGAAGCGTGTTGGCATCATATCTATGGCGCGTATCTTATATGACTAGTCGCCATTCCATGGGACACGGATGCCAGTGCTGGGATTGAGACAGAGACTACAATGTCTAGAGTCTAAAGAGAGTGGCATCGCGTGCAAGACGATCAGTGTGGAGAAGAATTCCTGGAAATGTAGCGACATCAACAGCGAGCAGTTGGCCAAGTAATGAGCGACTTTTAATGATTTGTTTGGGCTTCTAGTGCAAAACGTTGTAACTGATATCGCAGAACCAACAAAGCCCCATTGTTAGTCAAGTTTGCTTGTCTGATAAGTCTTTGCCGTAAAAACAATAGTTGGGAGAAATAACAAAACAAAACAAAACACAATAAGAAGAACAGGTTTGTTAGATTTTCTAGTACCCAGAGCAGAGAAAGCTCACCAACGAAAGCTTCGATAGCTAAAAACAACCTTTAAGTTTCAGAACGTTTTTATGCCGCACTAAAAACTCAATCAACGTAGACGTAACTGAAACTGACGTCGACTTTGACGTCAACGTCGCTGTCGCCGTCGCTGTCAACGTCGCAGCAGCCCATCATTGAGAGCGTTTGCCGTTTGTTGGCGATCGCCTTCTCTCTCTCTCTATGCGACTCTCGCCAGCGACCCGCGCGATTTCAGTCGCAACTGAAACTCGCCGCAAACACAACGGAATCTCGCGAAAATACCGTGCCAAAAGTCGCGTCAAAATTGAACTGACCAAAAAATTCTAAAAAAAATATAAACAAGAAAATAAATAAATATTTATTAATTATCTTTAATCGTCAGCCAAATACTTTTTGGTGATAATTAGAAAGTGTAAGTGAAATTGGCGAATTGCCGACGTTTTTGGCACTCATTGGATTCTGATCGCAATGCTAATGCAAATGCCAAGTGTCTGACATTATCAGCAGGCAATTGGCAAGCGAGTGCAACTGAATTTGTAATTGCAGTCAGAGTCTGAATGCGCCTGGGCATCAAGCGAGCGATCGATCGATTGATCGCCAAATGCAAATCAAGTGATAAACGATCGCTACGAAATTGAAATAACAGGCGTGCAGCATTTAGTTGGCGGAGGAGCAGCTAACCGCGTCCCCCAGTGCCCAGTACCCAGTACTTTCCCGCTTTTCCCCTCGCCAACAATTTAAGTCTGGGGCGATCGTCTGCCGTAAACAGTCGCGAGTCGAAGTCACAGTCGAGTGTGTGCCTTTTTTTTTTATTATTATTTATACAAAATATATTCAATTTCATTTAGCTGTCGCTGTCGTCGTAGTCGTCGCCAGCAATTTCAATATTCAAATGATCATGATCACTTGACTTTGACTTCGTCGCATACACGAAACGATCGCGTTTCAAAGCTCTGCTTTTTCTGAGCGCCTGCAACAACAAACCGTCAAATTATTATTAATACGCTAAACAAAACGCAAGAAAAAAAAAATGAAAAAAAAATAATAAATATATATAACGACAGCTTCTGTTAGTTTTGACTCCCGTTTGGGGATCTGATCGGACGTGTATAGTGTTGACCCAATTTGTTGACGGCATTGATGAAAAATTACGAGCAAAACAAAACCGTTTGTTTGTTTTGATTTTTGATTTTGCAACTACGCTCTATATAGACATGCCTCTGCCCGAGTTTGTTTATATATCTATACAAGTACGAGTATTATGCATCATATGTATGTATTTATTTCCTTGCATTACCAGTTGAATATATGATGTCAGCTTCATCTCCCACTGGCACAATGAGAACGTGTTGACATTGAAATTAAAGTCAACCTGCGTAAATTTATTTTTGGGCATGCAAGTCGCCAGCCTCGAGATGTTCGAGAGAAGAAAGCACTTGCGAACGGAACAAATCTAAATAAACAATATTCCAAGTTTTTTAAACAAACCCAAGCAAACCCAGAGCTCGTTGGCCTACGTGGGCGTATACGTAATATTTGCATACATTTTTATTTTTGGCAGAAAGAACAAGATAGAGACAACGGGTTGAGCTACTTTTTAGGCATGCCAGTCAGCTATGCCCAATAAAAATCACATTCAAGCTGGAAATGAAGTGACAAACTCTGAATAATGTTGCGATCATTTTTGTTCTAACAATATTTTATTAAACACCTGTTGAATGTCCAACGTACGCTCGGAGAAAGAACTAAACAATCTGATTATGTTGCTAAGAAGTCAGTAATATATATAGTATTTATTAATTTAAAAGTCAAAGATCGTGACGCTTAAATAGATTCCCCGCGAAGTTCAATGACGCACAATCATTAAAAAATTAACAAAATTAATTGAAACTTGAAAGCTGCAAGTAGATTAGACAATTAAATACCCTTTATTAAATGTTGAGAAACTTGTAAGTTTGCAATGCAAAATTTCTAAGTAATTAATTTAATTCTTTTGGACTAAATTTGCCCAGAAATTTCAAGTAATTAAGTTTATCACTGCGGACGGCAGTCCGCGCTAGTGACGAAAGCAGCACGAAGGGTGCGAAGGCGACTAGCATATATACACAGGAAGAATGGAAAATTTGCTATGACTGTCCGATCAGGTCGAGTTATATACCGATCGAAAGGTATCAATTTAACTTACAAATGTGCATACTAAGACTTTTGAAAACTCACCTGGTTCGTGAGATAAACAGGTGTAAGTCGAAGGGGCAAAATTTAAATGATTGGAGCTAGTGGGGCCGTTGGAGCCTTTTGGTCAACATTTTTAATTTTTTAATATTTCTCATAAAAATACGCGTCGAATGACACCTCAATCATCAAAATCCGACAACTGGTTCAAAAGATAAATTATTTTGAAATTTTTGGTGCCCTTCTCAAAACGAGATGAAAAGTCAGTCTCTTTGTTTGTCTGTTTGTTTGTTTGTTTGTCTGTTTGTTTGTTTGTTTGTATAGATCAAATCGTTGTTTTAGCTTAAAAGTTTGAATGAGGACTTGTTCCCGCTCAAAAATCTAGAAACGTTTTTTTTTCTACGACTTTTTCGAAAAATCGCTAGTTTAGCGGGAAATCGCTAAAAACCGCTAAAATTGAATCCAAACGATAGAAGCTTCAGATGCGATCTATATATCGGTGAAAAGGTATTTCGAAGGGCTTTTAGGCATACCTTCAACGTTTTTTTTTTAAGTAAAAAGGTAAACAGCTACAGGTGAAATAAGGTATTTTTTTCCACATTTTGGCGATTTTAGAAAAATCTACACATGAAATCGCTTTAAAATATGTTATATATTTTAGGCAATTAGATTCCGCGTTTTTTGACATATAACACATATCTGTCAAAATTCGTTTGGACAAGATATTACCTTTTAACTGAATATACCTTTTACCTTTACACTACTGCATGTACATGTGCAGTATGTACACTGCTTGCAGCGTTATGCGGAACTAAACTGCTTGCAAGTGGTGAATTCTTTTTGCGGCAGATAAATCATTTTATAATCAAAAATATAGAATCGTTTGTTCTACGACTTTTCGAAAAATCGCTAGTTTAGCGGGAAATCGCTAAAAACCGCTAAAATTTAAACCCCCGTAGCATCCAAACGATAGAAGCTACAGATGCGATCTATATATCGTTGAAAAGGTGTTTCGAAGGGCTCTTAGGCATACCTTCAACGTTTATTTTTTATTTAAAAAGTTAGAATGGGAATAGGACAGCAGCTGCAAAGTGTCATAGCAGCCAGAGTTGAAGAGTGCTGTTAGATTTTGTGCTGGGCATGTGTGTTTGTAAAGGGGACCTGTGTTGCCAGACAGTTTGTTTTAGATGTACAAACAATAAACAAAATTGACAAAGCTATACTGTCAAAAAATATTGCAATTTTAAAATTTCTGATGTCTTATTCAAATATTTCTGATATCCCATAAAAAAAACCTCTTTTCGAGGTAAAAGTCTAGTGACGAAAACATTTTCATGCCCCAAAATTTCTGATATCCAATTTTGTGACGAATAATATTAAGTTTTACACATAAATTATTTTAAACAAAATTTTTGCATTCGGCACTGCGCAAAACAGTGAGTTTTATTTGGTCTGAAGAATTGAGACATTTTAGCGCAATGTGCCGAGTGCAAAAATTTTGTTTTAAAATAATTTATGTGTAAAACTTAATATTATTCGTCACAAAATTGGATATCAGAAATTTTGGGGCATGAAAATGTTTTCGTCACTAGACTTTTACCTCGTAAAGAGGTTTTTTTTATGGGATTAAGAATACGTTATTCAAAATTCAAAATGAACTCAAAGGCATGTTATTAAAGTAATTCCATCGATCATTAGGATTGTTTGGCTAATTACAAATATACCCATTTCATTTATTATGCGTACAGGGTATGCTTGTCGAAATGCCAAAAAGAAAGAGCAACAAAACGTGAAGGTTAAAATTTACAAGGCAATCAAGCAAGCATTAAGATAAAATAGCAGAATTCTAAATGGAAAACATACAGTAGACTATTTCTAGAAAAATGTTCTAATGCCATAAACGAGGCAGGCAGCACACCTACATACGTTAATGTAGGCGCTGACTTTGGCACAGTGGCACACAAAAGTCGTGTAACGGAAGTAAAAGTACTCAGAATTATATTCAAAATTGCTAAATGTATTTGCTGATATATATTTTGTTTTTTTTTAAGTGCTGATAAGACAGATTTTATAAAATAATTCCATTTAATTGCAAACATTTTTTTAAACATATTTTTGTATTATTTATTGATTGTAAACAATTATTTTCATTTGATTTTTTTTTGAACTGCTGTTAATTCCATTTAATTACACATCTGGTCTGTCCGTCTGAATGAACTGAGGCCGACTAAAATCATTTTAATTTTCATAAAATATATAGATTTCTAGATCCGAGAGCAAAAAGCTTGCAACCTTGTGTGCTATTTATAATTCGCTTTGTGTTTGTGTTTTGCTTGTTTCAAAAATGAATCATTTTTACGGCAATTTTATAGTGTATGTTTTCTTCTCACTTTCGCTAAAAATCTTAAAGGATTATATACTTAAGTTAGTTGTTGAACGCGTTCAATGTCTGTTCATGACCATGACGATGTGGACAGCAGACTGCGACTATTTAGAATAGAGCGAAACAAAACATGCAATGTATCTTATAGATACAAGTGCACCGCATGCTGAAAAATTGCCATTGCGAAAGCATTAATTGAAAGGAAAGAAAAACGTCGGCTCGCTCTGCAGCTTCAAAGGCGGCAATTGAGTTCGAGTACTCGAATTGCAGCTGCAACAACTTTAATTGATTTATACTCGTGGCATTTGGCCACGTGGCGTGGCATTAAAAGCCATGCCAAAAACAATACCAAAATGCGGAAAGGCCAACGAACAATACAGAGAGTTTATTATTGCTCAGAGACAAGTCTAAATTCGAGTTTAGCGTAAAAAAAAACAACAAAATCGCGTGCTTTAAACTTGTCAAATTTGGTAGAACGATTTTTGACCGGTTTGGCATCGAACAATACTTGAATTCTCCCACTAGCCAGAGATCAGAGATTGAGCAATTGAAAGCTACATCGAAACTCACTTCAATTGCAGACACAATACGCTTTTGTCTCTTTTGTGTGTATCGCGTAAAAAGTAGCACAAAAAATGTCAAACTTAATTACGCGTCGATGCGCAAACAAATTATAAGAGCGGCCAGGGGCCATCGAAACGTTCGGCAATGTTCAAATCGACAATAACAAATAGTTGAAAATAATTGGCACCCGCTTTGCTGGCGGCACACGATAAATGATTAAATGATAAATGGCAAACACAAACACGTATCTGCAAGATACAAAAGCTCGACACGCGCTCACTGCACACACAAATTGTGTTAGTTGTTGGCTGGATTGGAATAGGGGATTTTGATTAACCCATATCGACGCCTTCGCCATTGGCTTTTGTCTATTTGCTTTGTTATCCATGCCCGCTGAATTTAAAAATCAGTCCAATTCAAATAATTTATATTGAAAAAATTTGTATTCCATTTCTATGACTGCAAGCTGGTTTTTGTTTACAAATGTATCTTGTGGGGCTCTGATTCTAATCTATTAGTGTAGTGCTTTTGTTGGGAAGTGATGTGATATGCAAATTTTTGTTTCACGTGATCTAAGTTATTGTTCGCTTTGAACTATAAATTAATATGTGTTAAGCTAAATGAATAAAGCTAAACGACTTTCATAAATAACTATGTACTATTCAAACAATTTCAATTATAACTTAATAAAGACTTATCTGCTTCTCTTTAATTATTTCGGTAGCTACATAATCCTTAAAGCCACAAACCTTTCCCTACTTATATAAACATCCAATTACTTATTCAAGACTCTTATCTGGAAACCTTTCACATTTTTCAAAATGCAACGGGGTTTTCTTAGTAGCCCACACACAAACAAACAAAAAAAAAACTGTCAGGAGAGCACGCTGCAATGACAAACGTGGCAAGTTGCACTTGTCAAGCACTTTGCAGCTTAAGCCCACACATCCATTGACAATGACAACAACAACAGCACCAGCAACAGCAGCCGCCTCAGAAATTCTTGCGAAGAGTCGCTAGAAAAACGCGCTGGTGACGCGTGCGTTTTAGTCCGCCCACGACTTCGCTTGAACTTGACTCTGTGTGAGGTTTGTGAGCTGTTTATGACTGCATACAGTTAAACTGTTAAATTGTATGCAAGCGGAAGTTAACGTCACCATTAATTTTAATATATACTATCGTGAATATTACTACTACTACTAACAGATGCCAATCGCACTCAGCTAAAACTTGCCAACGTGGCACACATTGTGCGTGTATCTTTAAAGGGCACTTAGTCAACCGGCCACCTACGCACTCAGATACATATGTATCTATGTATCTACGTATACTTGACATGGCTGCTCTGCAATGAATGTGGGTTGCCTCACAGTCCGGCTAATTGGCCGCATCAAGAGCTCCAAGTGCTCCACTCAAGTACGAGTATCTAGTATCTCGTATCTAGCGCAGACTCCGACCAATCTCTTGCCACATATTACTTGTATCTTATGACAATAAACAGAGGTAACTTATGTGTTTTGTAACTGGAGATGGAAGCCCTAGCTATTCTGTGGCAACTGCGCATTTAGTTCACAACATTTTAAAATTTATTCACTATTTACACAACTAAATGGATGGGCTGAAAGACGCGTACGAATCGCGGCGAAAACGCGTCACTAACGCGCCATATGTCTGGTTAATTCAAACAAACAAAGCTCAGCGACCTTACTATATCTATGTCCAACTATAGCACAACGTGCTTGAGATCTGCCCAGTTTACTCTCCTCTCCCTTCTCTTCCCTTCCCCCTTTTAATTGCGTAATTTGTTTAGCATGTTTGTTGCCATTCTATTTCTCTCTTTTAAGATTTTCTCACAACTTTTTCGCTGTTTACTTTGCCAACGTTTATCGCATGCGATTTTTGTAGTGTATCTTACAGAACTATCTCAGCATTTGTTCATTCATTAAATTTTAACTTTACAATTTAATTAACAGATAATTATTTTTAAATTAATATGCAATCCTTTGTCATTAGTTTAGTGTATCTACATGTCTGCTGACTTTGAATTGTTTTCTATTTGATGTTCATACAGATATTTGTACAATTCTCTATTTGTTCTTCATTTATTTGCACAATTTTGAATTGTGTGAAGCGTGAAAAAAGTTGAAACAACAGCGGAAATTCTAATTTTTTTTTTACGATTTTTACGATACAACGACCCGACAAAAGATACATGTATCTTTAACTGCTGCTCTGCCAACTGCCAATTGAGGTAAACAAATTTCGATTGAAAACTGTTGTAAAGTGTTTCCATGTACGACAAGAGATTTTGGCGTGTGATTATCTCATCAGCGTCATATGGCCGCAGGCCTAAAACTTGTTAGACAGCACATTCGAGTTGTAGTATGCATCCGATAGATACAAATACAAAACGGGTTGAATTTGCATGTGCCAACATCAAATTGGAGCTGCCGTTGTCGGCGCTGCATGTTAAGCGTTTGATTAATTTAATGACAATGCCCGTAGGCTGCATTCGATGAGGCATAACTTACATTTACCCCATACTCTTGGCTGTGTGATATCAGCTCTGTTTAAGCTGCTGCCAACAAAATTGATTTAGTAAACAATTCGCATTGAGTTTTATCCAAAGTACGAGTATCTTAAGCGCTTCTCAGCGATGATTCGTTGAGTTATTTCATAGCTATATTTAAATTTAAAATGTATACTATGACATAGTGTGTTTGTGGTGGAACAACATTTGAATATTTTGAACTCTTTGTTATTGTGCCGTTTCTAATTTTAAATGAAATTTGTTTTATAAACAATTGAATTGAAACTGGCCATTGGTTAGCTGGCAAATGTTGAAGAGCTGCTTGACGTCACAACAATCTTATTTCTTGGCATGTTTCTCATTATCGAATCAAAGGTGTGTGCACAACGAACTCGCCATAGATACTTCCATGCTCTGTCATTCCAGGGCAACTTTGAAGATGGCTGTACAGACAGAGAGGAGCAATGACTCAATAGACTCAACAGTCATTATTGTTGTTCTATCCACTCTCGCAGTTTCTAAAATTTATTAATGAAACTTGGTACAAATTCGTCTTTTTTGTGCCTTATAATAAATTGTTAAAGAATCAACTTTTAGTATTTTATTTTTTTAGACATTGAATACATTTTTACAGCTCGTATATTTGGCATTGACTTAACTACCCTGTCGTAATTTGACTGAAATCTGGCTTCTATAGTATTTTTTTCAACAATTTATTTTATTAAAAATTTTTAATGCTTAACTTAAACTTATATCGATGTGTCGGCTGCTGATAGCTTGACAAAAAAATTAATAAACAAATAAAATATTACATGGCTATCATTGAAACGATCAGACGAGTATTGATTAAAGTTCTCAAACTTCTGACTTTATAGGGAGCTTATGAAACACTGATTAAGCTGACAGTAGAAGTGCAGACTATTCAGATTGTTTATATCAATGTGAATCAAGAAACACCAGGTAATCGTCACAGTATACTTTCTTATACTTTCGCATTACAGATTAGATAGTCTTACCCAAAAATAAAAATTTATAATGCATCCAAAAATTGCAACACTACCTCATTACTTTCACGGCTCTGACAAAAAGTTAAGCGAACTCTGTTATCAAAGATAAGAGAAGTAGGAGTGACAACGTGGCCATAAATAACAAGCTGGAGAGCCTTTTGTCGAGTTCCCAACTGTAAGATACCCGTTACTTATTTAAATACATATAAAATAATTTTACTGCATACTTTTAGGCACTACAATTGCTTGAAACCTAAATCAGCCATTACTACTGTTTTGTTTGGCCGATTTTGTTGCGATTAAGTAGGATGTTAACTAATAATAAAAGTGAACATTTATTACCAAAAAATTACCAAAATATTTGAAAAAACTGAGCTGCGTGAGGTTTATAGAAGTCTGTGTGCCATATTTGGGTCCTCTAGCTCTTATAGTCTCTGAGATTAAGGCGCTCGCACAGACGGACAGACGGATATGGCTCTATCGACTCGGCTGTGGATGCTGATCAGGAATATATACACATTATAGGGTCGGAGATGCTTCCTTCTCCCTGTTACATACACTGCAACGAATACAAGATACCCATTTACTTATTTTTGAAGTAACGAGTATAATAAACTTTTTTAAACCAAAGTTTTAATAATAATTAAACATTTTTAATTTTATTTAATAGTATCTTATACATATGTATATCTAATCTCTTTTCAGTTTGGAAGCAGACTGTTGTAAATGCCATCCAGAATGCCGAAACCCCTCGTCAACTCCTGTTGTCTGTGTCAGACGACACGTATAGGATCTGTTATATCCGGAATTTTAGCCATTGTGCTATCCATAATCACAATAGTTGTGATATTCACAACGCGAGTGCATTTCCAGACAATTCTTTTTGACTTTGTACCAAATAACATAGTAAAAATTATACTTGTGATAAATCTATGCATGACTATTCTAATATCTTTGCTGATGATCGCTGGCGTCCTTAAGGTGCGTATATAGACTTGTATAGTAGATCAATTTCAAGCTCAAAAATATATATTTTGTTACAGCGCAATCATTATCTAATGGTACCTTGGGTGGTACTGGGAATTATGATTGCCATTGGCCTGCTGATTTCTGTAATCTACACTGCCGTCGTCTTCTTCATCGATGGCTTCGTGCTGACGGGCGTTCTCTGGCTGATCTTCGGTCTGATCTGTTCTGGTAAGTGTTGCACATGGGCGCCGGGTAATTGCGGCTTCTCCTTGTGCGGCTTTTTGCACCGGATGGCGTTTATACTTTATCGACGCATTTATCATGCGTCGATTATGATCAGTAATTACCTGCATGCCGAAAGACAGAAACGGCACGGCACGGCACCCGGGGGCAGTCCATTCGACAGCGGACAAATGAGGCGCGAAGTGCTTGCCCCACAATTAGCTTTGCTGCCGAATGGCAAAAATAATAAATGGCCATGTGCACAGTGGACACTCGCTAAAGAAAACCACACACAGTATGAGTGGTAATACTAATCCGCAATAAAAATATGGACAACAAATTCGCTGCCATTTTCAGGCTAGTAAAATAAAGAAAAAAAACAATTTCTTAATATTTTTACTTTTTACTACTCACGTCAAACGGTACCAATAAATAGACGCAACAATTTTACAGTTTCTTAAAAAAAAATTAGAAAAATTAAACTGAAACATATATCACTTGTTAAAATAGATAAATTAGAAAAATCAGCTATCGAATTTTTCTGAAAATTTTAAAAACAATTAATTTTGACAAAAAACAATCTGAAAAATAATTGACTTACAGTTCAAAATAAAATTAAAAAATAACTTTTCATTTAAATCAGTTCAAATTCAATAAAATCATATACAATTTATCAAGTAAAGCTAAAAATGTTGAAGTTTAGGGATCGCAATTTATGCATTTTTATAAGAAAAAATATATATTAACAGTCCAACAAAACCATTGAGTAATTAAATTACATAAGGAATCTTTTTGACTAAAATATGTACATACATACATATGTATGCAGTGAACCACTAATGTCTTCATACAGACTAAAATTTGCCAAATTTGCGTATAATAAAGATGTTTTGATGCGGGTTTCTTATATTTATCTTTTATTCAATTAAATACCGTTCTAATGATGCAAAAATTTCTTTAACCCATTAAGTATCCATCAAAAATTTTGAATTTTAAAAAAGTCAACTTTTCAACTTTTTTCCTCGATTTTTTCCAAAAAATATTTTGATGCAGAAAAATTTTTCAAACGATTCTAAGAGTGACTGCAAAAAAAATTCTTCTAGTAGTAGCTAGTATTTTTTATAATTTTTTGAATATCCTAAAAATGACGAATTAAACCCCTTTTTCCTACTTTTTACACAAAAAGTGGCTTTTTTGCAGTTACAAATTTATGCTGTATGAAGACATTAGTGGTTCACTGTATGCATGTATTTAGGAAAAAAAACCCAAGTTAATAAAGATATTAGTGCTATGTAGAACAAATTGTCAAAAAGAAAAGTAATTATTTTTTAAAACAAGCTACAAGTTGAAACTTTTATCAATAATAAAAATATGTTTGTTCATCTTCTTGCAGCTGTCCTCACATACTGTTGGTGCGTTGTCTACAGCGAGTATGCAAATCTGGCGGAGGAGAGTGAACGCGGACGCTACAACAAGCAGCCGTATCGCCGTTGATTAGATGTTGACTCCGGTGATCCCAGTGATCCAAGCACATCATCACATCACTGCTTGTACGCACATCTTATATGTTAGTTGATATTACTAAAAATGCTATGTTCGTAATTAGCTCATATGTTTAACTAATAATTTTAATATAATTATTAAATAATGCGTCGCCAGTTTACCATATTAAAGTGCATACATTTAAGTACATTTACGCATAGGAAATTTATGTGGACCTTATTAAATACAATCGAATTACTTTAACATTTAAATATTTATCACTGTCCAAAACAAGAAGTTTGTTGTAATTTGTATGTAATTTTTGTATGCATAATAACAATAATATATCTAACACGTAAAAAATAAAACAAAATTCAAATACCTAAAGTGTACGAGGTCATTGTGGGTTTATTGTGTGTGTTCTCTCACATTATTTATTTCAAAATAGATATTTATTTCTCTCAAAGTCTATCAAATTTGTAAATTAACTATAATATATGTATGTGGGCGTTTTCGTTTTGTGAGTGGGTGTATGTGTGTGTACATATATCTCGCAAATATCTACTTATTTACAAGTTAATCTGTTTACAGTTCGCTGCGAGAATATTTGGGCTTGAGCTCTTCGATGCGCTTTATAAAGTCTGATTTCTCTAGGCAGCCGTCACAGCTCTCATCCCAGTCATTAAGTATCTTTTTCAGATCACGAACCTTTAGTTTTTTCAGATCCACATTGTTCAAATCGATTTGTTTCTCTACAAATTTTGAAAACAATTGTCGTATAGTTAGAAAAATATAAATATATATTAAATTGTTAATTGTACAAGGACATACCATATCGCAAATCACAAATTTGAGCATCCTTCTTCTTCAGTTTCTCACACACTTTCTCCGCTGGCATTGACCAACTCATGGGCTTGCTCAACTCATTTAATATGCCTGTTGCAGACTCCTCCAGACCGCCGAGGTAGTAGCACTACATGGAAAAGAAAATACATACGTGTTTGTCATTGATTTGCTGCAACGCTGTCTGTTTGCCGGCAAAATGGCCTTGGACTACTTACAAATCTGTGCTCCTTGTTTTTCTGTGTCTTGCAGAATTTCTTAAATTCCGTTTCAATCAGTTTGTAATCCTTCTTTGTCGCATCGTCCAGTGAGTCGCCAAAACGCCTCACAGTCTTCACACATACTATAATTACATTCGGTGTAAATTTCATGTAGAACATTTTATACTTACGTGGCCATCAAGCGGCACACTTCAACACCAATTTTACTTACCTTCGCAGTCGTCCTCCTTGAGCGCCAGCGCCGACTGTGCGACTCCGACTATAATACAGGCCAGGAGTACTATGTATGACGTGTTCATTTTTGCAAGTTTTCTATATTATTTGATTCAATATTTAATTTTTTATTTAACGTTAGCTTGTCAGCCAACTTGTTAGCTACACTTGTGTTTTAGACAGTGACCACTTCGGAAAAGCCGAATAATACCATATTTCACACATTGAACCAGTGCTGCCAGATTAGCTTATTTCAGGCTATCTAGCATATTTGAAAATGGAATAGCTTATAATACAATAGTGGGATTCCGGTAAACGTTTTTGATTTGCTTTTGATTATTTTTAACCAAATATAAATCAGTTGACGGAACGACCCTTTTTGCACACTGATTATTTTTTGATTTCGTGAACAGCTGACAGCCTGGGCGAACAGCTAATTGACAACTAAAAAGTATACAAAAATGGGCATAATTGCACAAAATGCCGAAAGAAAGTCATCGAATATGTTTTTATTGAATATTCGTAGATTTACAATGCAAACAAACACCAACTGACACACAGCTGTTCGAAACCAAATCAAAATGAAAAAATAATCAGTCTCAGAGCTGATTTTTCGAAATCAATTAGTAAGACCACATTTCCCTGATTTGCTCTGGGCACACTGAAAATTTTGTATGGAGCAGCTGTGAACAGCTGACGTAAAAATCAAAATCAAATCAAAAGCAAATCAAAAACGTTTACCGGAATCCCACTAATATTTGAAAATTGCGTATAGCCATAAATGTAGCATATTTTAAAGTTCATATTGCATATTCTAGCAATAAATGCACTTTATATTATAATTTTAAAATGTTTCAGGGCATATAATTATGGGAGCTTTTTCTTACTGATTGTACCGTAAACTTTATTCATATGATGAAAGGCACCACTAGCAAAATCTACAAAATTAGATAAAGTTTTTTAAATTGGGCATATTACTGGGCGGCCAAATAAGTCCACCTATCCACAGGGTACAGTGGCAACACAAAACCAAAAAAAAAAAAAAAAAATTAGGCACCATGCGGAATCCAAAAAAATCATGTATCAACAATGGGCTCAATAGTTCAGTCACAAAAATATGTTAGTCTTATTCAAAAAAAAAAAAGATTAATATTTAAGTGAGGAAGAGACTAATAAAATCGATGATATGTAAACTAATTTAATTTCAACAAAAACCTAATGATTTTGTATGTTTTCTTGAATTTTCTTTCCATTTTTATTTTTAGCTTATTTTTACTTAAGCATAGTACGCAAACTAAAAAAAAAGGCCTGGCGTAAGCCCAAACTCCATATAAAAAAAACGCTGGCGTAAAATCAAGAAGAAGAACTTGACATTTTTACGCTCGGGTGTCCGCAGACTAAATAAAATAACAGAGCTGTTAAGTAAAATAACAGAATGGGCAGCACTGCTGACAGGCCCAGCGAAACATTAAACTGTTTAGAGTTTCGCTGGGTATACTGGAGATAAATGTCTGGCACACAAGTGAAAACTATGAAGACTATTTGAATTTGGTAAATAACGATGAGAATAATGGTAGATTATAAGCAAGAACGAAAGCTAAAATGGTTTTTATAGATATTTTTGTATTTTTTTCATAAACACAAATGGTGAATCCTCATTAGAAGTTCAAAATCGATGGGTGCACCCAACACGCGCTGTGGTTGCGGGGCATCGCATATTTTTTCTCTATAAACTTTAATTTTCATTTTTCACTGCCTATTCTCTCCTCTTTCATCCAAATCAGTTCAGCATCTTCAAATTTAAAATAAACCGCCGCTGACGCATAGTGTTACCACTCAACTTTTTGTTATTTTTCCGTGTTGCATTGGCAACACTGGGCTTACGCTCGTCGACAGCTAAATATTGAGCACTTTACGCCGCGTAAAATTTAGTTAGCTTGCGTACTAAGCTTTAAGCATAGTACGCAAACTAAAAAAAAGGGCTGCGTAAGCCCAAACTCCATATAAAAAAAACGCTGGCGTAAAATCAAGAAGAAGAACTTGACATTTTTTACGCTCGGGTGTCCGCAGACTAAATAAAATAACAGAGCTGTTAAGTAAAATAACAGAATGGGCAGCACTGCTGACAGGCCCAGCGAAACATTAAACTGTTTAGAGTTTCGCTGGGTATACTGGAGATAAATGTCTGGCACACAAGTGAAAACTATGAAGACTAATTAAATTTGGTCAATAACGATGACAATATTGGTAGATTATAGGCAAGAACGTAAGCTAAAATGGTTTTTATAGATATTTTGGTATTTTTTTCATTAACACAAATGGTGAATCCTCATTAGAAGTTCAAAATCGATGGGTGCACCCAACACGCGCTGTGGTTGCGGGGCATCGCATATTTTTTCTCTATAAACTTTAATTTGCATTTTTCACTGCCTATTCTCTCCTCTTTCATCCAAATCAGTTCAGCATCTTCAAATTTAAAATAAACCGCCGCTGACGCATAGTGTTACCACTCAACTTTTTGTTATTTTTCCGTGTTGCATTGGCAACACTGGGCTTACGCTCGTCGACAGCTAAATATTGAGCACTTTACGCCGCGTAAAATTTAGTTAGCTTGCGTACTAAGCTTAAGCATAGTACGCAAACTAAAAAAAAGGCCTGGCGTAAGCCCAAACTCCATATAAAAAAAACGCTGGCGTAAAATCAAGAAGAAGAACTTGACATTTTTTACGCTCGGGTGTCCGCAGACTAAATAAAATAACAGAGCTGTTAAGTAAAATAACAGAATGGGCAGCACTGCTGACAGGCCCAGCGAAACATTAAACTGTTTAGAGTTTCGCTGGGTATACTGGAGATAAATGTCTGGCACACAAGTGAAAACTATGAAGACTAATTAAATTTGGTCAATAACGATGACAATATTGGTAGATTATAGGCAAGAACGTAAGCTAAAATGGTTTTTATAGATATTTTGGTATTTTTTTCATTAACACAAATGGTGAATCCTCATTAGAAGTTCAAAATCGATGGGTGCACCCAACACGCGCTGTGGTTGCGGGGCATCGCATATTTTTTCACTATAAACTTTAATTTGCATTTTTCACTGCCTATTCTCTCCTCTTTCATCCAAATCAGTTCAGCATCTTCAAATTTAAAATAAACCGCCGCTGACGCATAGTGTTACCACTCAACTTTTTGTTATTTTTCCGTGTTGCATTGGCAACACTGGGCTTACGCTCGTCGACAGCTAAATATTGAGCACTTTACGCCGCGTAAAATTTAGTTAGCTTGCGTACTAAGCTTAAATATTGAGCACTTTACGCCGCGTAAAATTTAGTTAGCTTGCGTACTAAGCTTTAAAATCTAGCTTATACGGGCGCTGAGCACCTGGCAACACTGCATTGAACAAAAATACATTAAAAGAGAGTCATGTTAATTAACAGTCAACTCAACATAACAGATTCATTTTTTAAAACAAAATTAATAATAAAAAACGATTTAAAACTAAATATTTCAATTTAAAATAGATAAAAAGATAAATTTTAATATTTAACCAGTATATATAATGCAAAGTATTAATTGGCAATAGTTACAGTCGCACTTAAACATTTAAGTATTTAAGCGCCTTCTCTCCCAATTTTGTTCATATTTTATTTGTTTTTCAACCTGAATAGTAATGTTGATGTGTTAAAATTAAATGTCCAACGAACTGCCTAAGAGTATACTACAAAATGACATAAAAATATTACTTATTTAATTCATATCTTTATTGGTTAACGGCCTAGTTGGAACCCAAAATATAAAACAAATATCACATTTTGGAATTTTCGGAAATTTGTTTTTTGTTAAAACAGGAGATAATTTAAAGCGATTTTCGGTAAACGGCTCTAATCGAGACATAGGTGTTATGAGTCTTATATTAGCTGATCAATTCAGAATAAACAATTTACTTTGCTTAATAATGTTTAAACAGCTTACCCGAAAAGCTAAGCAAATATTACTGATCCCTGCGATATTTATTATTACTATTTGGGTTTACCTTTCATTGAATTAAAAGCTGATAATCTACAAGTTTTTCCCACTGTGCGCTGTTATTTCGATGTGCTCCCTGCTTTGGAAACAGCCGAAAAAATTCTCGCTCAGTATTGAGTCACTCGGGCTGTCGGAAGCAACGCGCGCGGTTATGTCTCGGCGCCTGAATTAGGCTATACTTACTTTCAATATATGTACATACATACGTTAGACAATTCTCAAATATGCACTTCGTTGTCGTGACGTCGTTGTGCGATCTTTGACATGAAATTGCGGTAAGAGCGCCGGATTCTTGATTACAGTTGAACAGTATTATTCGCGCAAGCAAACTGTAAAGACCTCTCTCTCTCTCAAGGCATTTGCAGCTCTGAGATTGTAACCGTGGGCAACCCAAACAGAACAAGAACGAGAAACCAACCAAAGCAAAAAGAAATTGTTTATAAATTTGTTCAATGAAATTTGCAATTTACTGCAAGAAATTTGTGTAATTTCAATTTGTGTCGGCTTAACTGTTAAAACGTCTCCGCCAGCCTATTTTTAAACACAAAACATAAAATGTCTGATGTGAAATTCCTGATGGTGCTACCAACAAACCCCGACGAGTCCGACAGGATGACGAAACTTGTGATACAAGGAAGCTTGCTTCAGGAGCCCCAGCAGTAAGTTAACCCACATTAGAACATTAGAAAAACAACACGTAAAATCCATTCAAGAAAATCAATGATGTGACCTTAACTTAAATAGTTCTTGGAAAAATGTAGCTATTTAAGATTCGCGTGCAACAATTTTTAGTAGCTGTTAAGAAATTAAACGGAAAGCAGAAATATTTAAATTGATGATTTATGATAAACAGATGGGTGCGCCTTGAAAATGTTAGGCGGAAAAACACAACGTACAGGAATATACAACTATACATTTTTCTTATCACTTCGGGAAGCATTTAAAAATTTAATGGAGCTTATCAGTCAGTTTTATTTGGTATTCAATTAAAACTCAGACACTTAAAATCACTTTTGGCATTTCTATGTATATCAAATCAGTTGCTTTCATCAATGACATCATCAACACGAAATTAAAGCAACAGACACGCGTTGAAGATGCCGCCAAATTGCCGACAAGTGCGACGCTGAGAGACAACAATAACAATCATGTTATTGTTCAAAACAAAAATAAAAAATGGGAAAAGAATGCGAACAGAGCAGATGGTAAATCAACAGGTCGTAAATGAATAAGCAAGAATTAATCTCGCCCATTCTTCAGCTCGATGGTCACTGAGCAAATGATGTCAATAAATCACAATTATATTTCAGTTTCTTCGTCTATTTCATCATTTGAAACATTTGAAGCTTGTCTATTTTCTGGGTTTTTGATCCGGCTTTGAGCTGTAAGACTTTACGTTTAATTTATTTATTTACAAGACCTGCGCGTCGATATCGTTATCTTGTCCAGATGATAACAGGCTCAATTGCTGAATATTACTGCAGTTGGATTGATAAGGTCTTTAGATATATGACTAACACTTGCAAACAAGCTATATACATGAACTTGCCTTAGATAACAATCTAACACATAACTCTTATTGTTAAGAAATAGACATTTTTAAAGCTAAATCAGTAGGTATAGTTAAGGGTACATCCGACTCACTCGGAAAACACAGAATTTCAGCTCTTATCAGCACTTCAAGTTTTAGGATCTTCAATTCAATTACAGTCATTATTTTTACCAAGAATTAAGTACCCCCTTTTTTTTACATTTTCTTAATTAAATAATAGTTCTACGGTGTAAAGGGCAAAATTAATAGTATTGTGGGATATCCCCCTCGTAGATCACGTATTTAAAAAAAAATTGCTAAATTTAGATATTTCGGAAACAATTGATAAACTCCTAACGTTGAATACCAATTAGCACAAATGTTTGTACAATATGAATCACGTTCAAAAATTATAAATACCGGTTGGAAACAATATATGTAAATATGTACGTATGGAGTAAGTTATAGGCTCCGAATAGTTTGCACGCTTTTCACACCCACATTTCTCAGTGACTCAGCAGTTTTGAAAGATATTTCACACCTGCCCCTAATCACTGGACACTTAAAACACTCGAATAAACATTTTATTGGTGTTTATTGTTTATTAATTAATTTCCTATTCATTTTATTACAGATTCTCCATTAATTTTGTAAACAGTCCCAGCTGCACGGACAACATAACATATCATTTCAAAGTCATGGTTCCCCTGCAAACGATCGTCGAGAATTACAAGAGCGACGGCGAGTGGAGCGCATCGCATCAGGAGAAATATTTGAATATATTTGATGGTAAAAGCGAAATAGATAATTCGAATATGACCAGTATTACAAACGGCATTGATGCCGCACTTAACTATTCGTCCACAGAAACGGCGTTTTCGCTCATATTTCAATTAGACTATGAAAACTCAACCATTGACGTATACCAAGTACGTGGACAGGGTCGTAACTTTGTTACCAAATACGAGACTCTGTTTTCACTCTCTGAAATTCAGTCGATTCAAGTGTGGGGTGATGTCAAGAAAATTAATCAATTCTCCTTGAATTACGATTGATTGAAGCTGAAATAAGTTTTAAGGTTAGCCTTACACAGTTTTTAACTTCTTTCTGGTCTTCCAATTTTTTCTTAACTGACGTAGTTTGCTTGGTTTTTGGTTGGTTGGGTTTGTCATGTTCTGTTTTGGCTTGGTTTGGTTTGGTTTCTTTTCGATTCGTTATTTTTAATTCCCTGTTTTTTTTGTAATTGTTCTGCTCTTCATCTAACAATGTATCCGCACGTAGTTACTCGTATTTGCATTCACAAAGGTCAATAAAACTCCAACTTACTATCATTCAGTTTGCAGCTATATTTCAAATGTATGTAAATCGCCCTCAACTTATGCTACGCTTTTTTGCACTCATCAACGGATACTTTCCGGATGAGCATGTGCATCTTTAAGCCGTTTCCAGTGCCTTGCAATAGTACTTAATTAATATATTACTAATAGTATTAAGCAAATATGTATGTATATTCTTTTCGTATGTTAAGTTGAGCCAAAGAAAGAAATTTTAATTTTTGTTTCACGCTGCTGAATTAGTTTAAAATTAGCATTAAAATTCCACATGTTCACATCCCACACCCCATTCGAAGTATTAAGTAAACGCATAAAGCAATTGCATCCATCGGCTTTTGTTACAATCCAATACGAATTCCATTAAATGTTATTTATATTGCCAAATTGCTCTTAAATTTGTTTCATTCGAATTTCAAATTTTCAGATTGTTTTGCATACGTTTTCCCAGGAAACGTGCTTGAATTGCATCTCTGCTAAAAGTAAATGCATCCGAAATAATTCTTGGAAAAGCAAATAATTTAAGGATTGCAATAAACTGAATTTCTTCTCGATCACTTTATAGTTGCCTCACCAAACTTTGGATAAACATTGGGGCCTGCCTGCCATCTGTTGAATATCGTAGCAAACCGAGTGCGCTAAACAAAATAAATGTACTATTCCATAATTTACACCATCGCATTTGCATTTATTTTTTAAATTTAGTTTTGGTTTAATTCTTCATTTCTATCCCAACAGGTGTGGGCGTTATTTTTTAAATACAAATGATCTTACAACTATTGTTATTCTCTATAAATATTTACAATAAAGTATGCTAATAAAATACAAATCTTAAATCAGTGTACATGCTTAGTATATAGTATATATATACGTGCTATATTGGCGAGACATTTAATACATTTTGAATTTAATATAATTGATAATTAGACGATTGTAAAACGATTGCTTTTCAATACAAAATAGAAAATATCTAAAATATATTGAATGTATATATAAAAAAATGTATATATTGCAACTACGAGAAGCACGAATACTATATGTACATTGAAACAACTAATAATTTAAAATGCTCATAAAAAATAAATAAGAAATCAAGTTAAACTGTCTTTGAGACACATTAAATAAACGAGAGTTTGTAACGAAACTGGCAAGGACGAGAATCAAAATGAAACTAAATCAAAGACTAGAAAAGGATTCGAGCTTCAAGTTCAACCAAAATTTTTGTATCTACTTTTCAAGTTTACAAACTATTTGGTTTCCTGGACCGCTGGAGTTCTGGAATTGCGAAAAACCCAATTGAACAAAGTTAGCCAGAGATGTTTGCATATTAGAATCAGATGCCTGAGTGATGGTTATAGTGCTCCCATCCAGATCCACGTGCATTATTTGAGGCTGCTGTTGTTGGATTTGCATTTGTGACTGCGCAGGTTGCGTTTGAGTTTGCGCTTGAGGAGTTGCAGTTGTTGCGGACTTCACTTCATACATTTCCTAAAAATGAGAGTAAAAAATAAACATAAGTCGGTCGAGTTAAACAACAAATTTGGTTTTAAATTACTTGTGCTTTGGCAGCTGGATGACCTCCTCCTGCTGGCTGTGCGGTTGGTGCTGCATTATCCAGGCGCGATTTCTTGTGCATCTCGCGATGCTTCTCATAATGCTGCTTCGATGCAAAGTTTTTATTGCAAATTTCACAGCTGTGCAGTCGAGTCTCGCCAGGCTGTGCGGTGTGTGTGCTGGAATTGGAAGAAATGCATCAATTAGTAATACAAATTAAACCAGGACAAGAAGTAGGACAGGACAGGAATCGAAGACAAAGTATCAAATCGTCTACCGCCATGATGATGTGGAAATGACAAACACTTCTTAAAATTATCTTGACTAACATAAGAAAAACTTCAATAAAACATATTAAACAATCTTCAACATTTTACATGAAATTATAAGGTCATTTTGCATCTGATTGTTCCTATAGCAGCTATATGATATAGTAATCCGATTTAGACCTAATTTGGTCAGGATCTGTGAGTTTGGTTGAGATATCTTAAGAAACAAAAACATGTTTATACTAAAGATTATTTTGCATCCGATTGTTCCTATTGCAGCTATATGACATAGTGATTAAAATTGGACCAAATTTGGCCAGAATGTAAGCGACAGTCCCAAACATACAATCTGTGAGTTTGGTTGAGACATCTTAAGAAACAAAAAAGTTATTCATACGTAAGGTTACTGTGCATCCGATTGTTCCTATGACAGCTATATGATATAGTAATCCGAATTCGACAAAATTTGGCAAGGATGAAAGAGACAGTCCCATGATCTCATCTATGTTGTGTGAAAATTTAAGCTTTCTATCTTTTACCCTTTGGCCTACACGTTGATTCTCAGTCAGTCAGTCAGGACAAAGAGTTTAATATGTATAGATTAAAGTATAAGTAGTTTCTTCTTACCGTTTATGCTTGTTGAGATTATCCTTGCGCGAGAAGGGCTTTTTGCATTCCTCGCAGGTGAACATTTTCTGGCCGGAATGAGAGATGAGATGACGTGACAAGTGCTCCTTGCGACTGAAAGCCTTATCACAGCCATCTTCCGTGCATTTAAAGGGACGGAGACCCGCGTGCAACTTCACATGTTGTGTGAGATGCTCCTTCTTTTTGAACTCGCGTCGGCAGGTGGGACAGGTAAGTGAGTTGGCTGGTGTCGCTGCGGGTGTCTCACTGGCCAAAGTGTTGGCCTCCTGTTGTTGCTGCTGCTGCTGCTGCCGCTGCTGCTGCTGTTGAGGCGGTGTCGTCGTTTGCTGCGCGGGCACAGGCAGAATCTGTTGCTGTGGACGAGCGATCTTTGATCTCTGATTCGGTTGTTGTTCTGGCGGCTTGCGATTTATTTTTCTTTGGTTTGCAATACTTGTGACCACATTGGTTGTCACTGGCTGCGGCAGCTGTTGCATTGCCAGCGCTGGCGGTGGTGGCTGCTGTGGCTTAGGGGCTGATGGAATTGGTGCTGGAACTGGAGCTGCGGCAGGAGCTGGAGCTTGTGCTGTCTTCGGCTCCGGCTTGGGCGGTGCTTGCGTTGAGATGCGACTGATGGTTATATTCTGTTTATTCAACACGGGCAATTTATTGCTCGCCGTCGACTGCTGTGGCTTGGTCAGCTTGGTGATAGTTGTATTGGATGAGAGCCGTTGCAGTGCAGCCACATTGCTTGGCGCAGTCGTTGGCTGCTGCTTTACCATCGTCACACGCTTGCTGAACTCCGCGTTGCCATTGTTATTGGCAGCAGCAGCAGCAGCTGCAACCCCGCCAATCGGAGCAACACTTGGCGGTGTGGTCTTATATTTAACCTGTTGCTGTGGTTGCTGCCGCGGCGAAGGCGTCTTGAACTTGTGCGATGCATCTACGCCGCTGCTCGTTGGTGTGCTCGGCTCGGAGCTAACATTCCTAATGATCAATTGCGGATTGATCGGATTTGTGCGCGGAGATCTAATGATTTGTTGTGAAGTAACTTGCGCTGTAGTTGGCGGCAGTTGTTGTTGGTGCTGTTGGTGTTGTGTTTGTTGTTGCTGCTGCTGTTGTGGTTGATGTTGCTGCTGTTGTGGTGGTTGTTGTTGTTGCGGTTGCTGCTGCTGATGTTGTTGTTGTGGCTGCGATACAAGAAACTGATTTTGCTGTGTTGTCGTTGCGGATTGAAATGATGTCGCATTGCCGAGAGTTTGTGGCGTCAACTGCAATGTGGCTGGAATGGATGTCGGAGTTAATTGCATAATGGGCTGACCATCCGCCGTGGCTAATTGTGGCTGCAGCTGGAAATGGTGAGAAAAGAAGGCAATTGTTTAAAAAATATAATTACAGAGATTTTATAAAACATGAGATCATTAAGATAATTTACAATAAATTTTGTATATTATAAAAAGAAACAATTTCTTGAATTTCTTAAATTCCTCAATTTCTCAGAGTATCCCGAGTTACATTGAACCATTGAAACATCATAAATAAATAGTTCATCATTAATGCATCTTAAATAAATTATATAGATGAGACTCACCTTCATTTGCACTTGGTATGTGGTGGGCAGCACGAGATTCTTGGTGTCTATGTGCGCTACAATCTGCTGGTCAGAGTTCTCATCCCGAATGGTAATTGGCAAGAAGCATTTGTTAGGCGAGAGCATATTGGCAGCTCCATTGCCACCGACAACCTGAGTGCCTGTCAGACTGGACAGCAAAGCTGCAGCATTGAACTGCTGTGTCTGTTGGGCAGCGGCTGCATTATTGGCAGAGCCACCACCACTTGGCAGCAGTTGCAACTGAATTTGTGGCTGTGCTCCACTGATGCCGCCAAATTGTTGCAAACTTCCAGCAAATTGCGGCGCGGCGGCAGGTGATGACAGCACAAAGTTAAGTTTTGGTTTCTTGTCAGCGGATCCGTCGTCGGCACAGCTAGTAAACTGCGTCTGTGCCTGCAGCTGTTGCAGCTGCTGCAGGAGCGCCTGTTGCTGCAGCAATACATTGAGCTCATTTAGCTGTTGCGGCTGCAATTGTATCTGTGCAGCGGGAGCGGACACAGCGGTTATCGTTTGCGTCGGCAACTGATGTTGTTGCAGTTGTTGTTGCGGCTGGTGCTGCTGTTGTTGTTGGTGTGGTTGCTGCTGGTGCTGCTGCTGTTTAATGTGGGCACCAGTTGAGCTCTGAACGTTGTCCCTCTTCCCCAGCGGCGTGATTTTAATGTCCGGCTTGAGACGTATAAACTCCTCCAGGGTGCTAAGCAGTGAAACACAGTTGAATATAACATTTTATAAACTTATCAACTCGAAAGCAACACTTACTTTTGTTTCTCACTCTTGATATCCGACTGGGGAGGGGGATGGGAATGGGGCTGGGGCTGCACGTGGCTGTCAACCGTAATTGTGTATTGCTGCTGCTGCTGGAGCGGCTGTTGCTGCACCTGCATGCCAACTGCCTGGATGATGCTGCTCAACAGATCGTTGGGCTGGCTGCTGTTGCTGGGCTGGGCAGGACCAACCACGTTGAGACTCTTGCCTGCGTCATTGATGGCATCCTTGATGAACACCTTGTCATCGGTCTGCAGGGTTCGATGGTTTAGCCAATTGCTGAGTATTGTCTGCGAGTTTTTCGAGATGTTTCGCATCTCGTACATTTGCTCCACTTGGTGGGCGCACTGGGCACAGACGACCTTGGGCAGGCGGTCTTTCTCATCAATCTGTGGGGTAACGAGGTAAGTAAGTGACTCGCTTTGGAATTGGCAATCAGTACTCACTTGCACTGGAAGACACTCGGCAATTTTCTGGCTGAGATTTTTGGCGCGGCCATCGGGTGAATAGATGTAAATCTTTTGCTCACTGCTGGTCGTGCAGATGCGACACAGGTCCAAAAAGTTGATGCAGCGCACATTGGACATTTTGGACAAGCACTGGGCACAAGTTAACTTGGCTTCACGGTTGCCACAATTGGCGCTTTTGCACCAAAATTGGCTCTTTTTTGTCCTGTTGGCGCAATGGCACTTATTTTTTCGAATTGGCTCCTTTTTTCATCAGTTCAGAATTACGTTTTTGTATGTTGCTTGTTTTTCTCGTCCGCGCTGTTCCGCCTCGATCCGCGCACGTCAAACGCACTTTTTCTACTAAACTGAAACACGAA